>JASANG010000075.1:12500-70110 GCA_030248215.1 Enoplolaimus lenunculus
AAGCAACATACTCTTGTATAATCTCGGGCCTGGAACATTAAACGTATCACACATATCACGTTTTATAAAGCCCTGATTCACACGTGCAAGTTTTTTTGCATCGAGAACTCACAGGTATAAATGGCACGTACAAATTTGTGACAGAAACAATTATAGCAACTGCAACATTCAGGCGCAATTTTGACAGGAGATCCATTAATACCAGTCGTAGTGGGACTACATATATTGAGCGAAGCTCAAACACACGTAAGCAATTAAGGTAATATGCAAATTAGTTGTTAGCTAACTATTCATTTATCGGTTTTTGGGGTTTGTAAACAATTTATTCAGATTCCGCGCACCCAAACACCCTTTAGTGCTGGAATTACATTGCTTTTAACCTTAATAATTAGTGAAATATTGTAAAAAGTCCTAATTTAGGCTTATAAACTATGCTAATATGCAAATTATCTATTAGCTAACTGCTCAGTTATCGGTTTTCGAGGTTTGTAAACAGTCTACGCAGATTCCTTGCACCCAAAAACCCTTTAATGCTAAAATTAGATTGCTACTAACTGTAATAATTAGTGAAATCTTGTGGAAAGTCCTAATTTAGGCTTAATTAATTATGCAAATTAGCCTGTAGCTAATAAACGGTTTAAAATTTTAAAACCCGAATGCGAGGTTAACACGCCAGGATAATTGGCTTTCAAGCAAAAAAATTTATCAAAATCGGTTCAGTCGTTCCTGAGATTCTATTCGGACGGACAGACGGACACACGGACATCCACCTTTCGACCCCCAATTACAAAACATAAAACGCTTCGCGCAACTCCGAGCTTCGCTCGGAGTTTCGCTTCGCTCAAAAATTTTCAGCTGTAACGTACAGCTGCGAGTTCTCACTGCAAAAACTTGCATGTGTGAGTGGGGATTAAAATTATAGCTAAGTTATTTTATCTTACTTCAGCACGACCGCTAATGCAAGCAACTCGACGCAGTGAACATGTCAAACTTATTGTTGTTGTTCTTACGGATGGATATTCACAAGATAACGCAACAATACCCGCAGAAGCGATCCGCGAGTTGCCCAACACAGAGTTGTACAGCGTCGGAGCAACATATCTCCTCAACAAGTAATCCTCCTGATTTATACCGAACAATATATCTTTGTTAGGCGAAACGAATTGCTTTCAACAAAAAATTACCATTTCAGTGTCTTTTAATACGACATAACACAACGGGTGAACACGTTCGACGTATAGCATTGACATCTTTTATATTTTTTGCAATTTTCCGCTTAATTAAGTTTGACTCTAAAAAATTATTGATTGACATGGTCGCTTTGAAAATATCGTTTAATTGAAATGATAAGCTATCTTTAATTGAAATTCTTGCAACGTCTCAGACTCTCCTATCTTGAATCCAAGCCACGCATATGCAGCCAACCAATGGTGTTACGAACAATTTGTACGCAACTAAATTTTTGGTTCGTAAGATAAAACTGGCCCACAAGACTGATAAACGGAAAAAAGTACGAATACTAACGCCGGGGGGGTTACCGTAGACGTCTTCTTGGTACAGAGCTACACGCGACCCACGGGTACCCGTGGGTAAACGCCGGCTGAATAAAAATCTTTACCCATTTGCACCTCTAATTAAGCATGATCAAGGCCAATATTTCAGACAACAGCTGGTTTCTCTCGCCGGCGGCCAAGCAGACAACGTTTTGATTCAACGAGAACCTGCCGATTTCATTAGACGTCTTTCTGATGTTGTCACTTGCGATACAATTCCGGATCGCCTGCTCGCTGGCTTACAGCTCACGCAGGAACCGGAATCTAAAGACGGTTTGCCTAACAAACCTTTGATTGGTGAGCGAATTCAAACAGCCTTATATGCACGAGAGTCCGCAGAAAATTATATTTGGATCGGCGCCGATTAATTTGGGGGGGGGGGCACCTAACATTGTAATTGAATATTGTTTACTTTGTAGGAAGCATCCACATACTGGTGAATACAACTGACACGTGATCATGAGGCAATCATGAGGAAAACATGAGGTCGTAGGAGTACACACGTATAAGTATGACTGACGCAAGGCTTAGTCATGGCGCTGTATATAAACCATGGTATTTCTGGTAATAAACATGTCATTCAGCATTTTGGTGGTTAGTTCGCAACAACTTTTAGACCGAGTCTGTTTATAGGGTACTAGCGGAATTTTGGGGACATGCACGGCCCCCAATGCCCCCATGGGTACGCCCTTGCTTATACGCAGACGGAGATGTAAGAACGACGAAACTTGAACCAAAAATATACAGAATGATTTTTTGCAATTGGATTTAAAACACTATTTTCACAGTTTACTGGCTAATGGATTAGTGATGTGGATCGGACCGTAAAAAATAGGCGATGCGCCGAGGTCCGACCGCAAGCAGGATTGAACAATGCTGGGCCGGACGTCTCAGGTACTGGTGGACCACCGGACCTTAAGGAAATTAACTAACGTATTTACAATAAACATAATTGAAATTTTAAAAATTAAATTTTGTAAAATTTTATACTTTTTAAACTGCAACTTTAGTTTTGGTGTGTTTTTTTCAGAATCCAATGTTGATAGTTCAATCTTGTCGACCAGTGTGAAACAAGGTAAGTTTTGAAACAGAATAACGATTTTTGAATGCTAACTATTGTCATAATACTTAAGTAAGACGGGACAGCAAACGTGAAGAACGAATGTAGTACAAGTCAATTTAGTTTTTGAGGTAAAAAAATTAAAATGCAGAAGTATTTTCTAAGCTGTACAGTTCTACTAAAGATTAGGTCCATGTAAAGATCAGCGGCAGAACGTATTTATGTGAGACTGCAGTAGAGTAAGCTTAAACTTTAGACTATTTTTTGCTTAAGCATAGGCCAAGGCTTAGGCTTAGCTATTAGCTTACACCACTGTTACGGTCTTGTTCTATACATTGGCTAAAGATTGTGATTTGTTTCGGTTGTCCGAAATAACTAAAACAAACCAAGACGCTTAAAAACGTTTTTGCAACGTTTGTAATTTTTGTGATTTTCAGCGTCTGTTCTGGATGCGTATTATTGTGACGATAACAGTGGATGCACGCCTTGTGATCCGTTCACCAGTTGTCCTTTAGATAAACCGATTTTCGATTTTGAAAATATTTGCTCGATTTCGTGTGCACAAGGTAAATGTATATTGAAGTCATCATCTAAGTCTCATTGGTACTGGCTTTATTTGTCGTTTACAGAAGCTCGTATATTCAACAGGTCCGTAGCCAACTCTGGCCCCAGGAAGGGCTCAGCTTCCTAGGAAACTTTTAGCCCTCAAAGCCATATTATGTCATTCGCGCATCCCTCTTAAAATTGTTTTGCCCTCCTAGAAGGTAAGGCTGGCTACGGGTCCCTAATTGTGTCAAATTGCTCTGTGTTTCGCCAGAGGCGTACCCAGGGTTGGAACCGACCTGAGCCAAGGCCGGCGGGCCCGGGCTTGGGCCCAAACATTGAGTCCGCGAGCGGAAATAAATAGGAGCAGTGTGTGACATCTTTTTGTCTCATAAACCAATGAAATAGACCACTGGTTTGATGTTGTAATAAAAATTAGATACGTATTTTTTGAACCTTAATTTTTATCAATTTTTATAAATATTGCGGTCATCGTGCAGCAACGATTTAGAAAAGTAGGGTTACGTTCTGCAAAAATTTCGAAGGAGAGTTTCTTGAATTCCTAAATCGCAGTCATTTGAACCTATACGGATGTAAAAAGTTTTACAGTCCACTGTACTGACAAGCGAGATTGTTGGTAATCTAGAATCTTCAACTACAGACGTTTCTGCTGCTATTTCAAGAAATCTGTTATTTCCTGGCATTAAAAACACAGTGGTACTTACTTCTATTGTTATCCAAGCACGCTAGACGAGCTATACGGACGAATCTGAGCGGTATTTTAGTGGAGGTGGAAATGTAGTAACCGGGACTCGCAGCCTGTTGCATCTGACTGTCGCTGTAGCTCTTGTGACTCTGGAGGAAGCCCCACTGAACAATATTTGATAATATATGAAAAATAGCGTTATGTTTATATGGTTTGTTCTATGTTTTGTTTTCTGATCTAGACCTACAAAACATTTGCTTGCCCTGGCCGAAGCGGCCAACTCCGGGTCGAGTGTGATGGGCCCGGGCCGTAAGAAACCGGGAAGGTTCTAACCCTGGTCGTACAAAGAGAGGGACCCAGAGAATCCGCTCTTTAATCTCTAATCAGTGATCGTTTGTGTCCGGCAGGAACAGAGCCTCATTAACGCATCATTAACGATTTATCAATTTTATCTTAAGAAGCAGTATTTTAGTCGTTTTTTCGTTTGCCGGGCAGTAATGATCGCGATTACTTATTGACATATAAGTAGTAAAATGTTAAGGTTTTCAATTTTGGAACGTTTTCAGTCCAAAAATTGAAATAGAGTTTAAAAATTATTCAAATTGAAATTAAAAAATTTAAAAGATTAACAAAAAACAACGGCTATATTGTTTCAGCAACTGCACCTGTACCTTCATTCAGTTCAGTAGTTCGTTCAGATATAATCGAAACTAAATTGGATGAAGTTCAACCCAACGAGGCTTTGAATGCCCCCGGGGAGAGTACGGTGTACGCCTACCAATGCGGAGTGCCCCCACCCACAACTGGATCGTGTGTCAAGTGTGACCCAGCGTCTGATTGTAGACTTGATCAACCGATTTTCGATACACCAGAGTTTTGTGCGACTCATTGCTCAGAGTTAATTAATGGTAAGTAAATGTTACCGTAAACGCGCTTCTATTTGCTTGATCCGTAATCAGGAGCGTATGCAGGATTTCATTTCGGAAGCAGGTGACCACGTCTAAATTTATATATTTCACGAGCGAGCATAGTAAGCGAGGAAAAATTTTGACCTTTGCCGGTTATTCTACCGCCTAAAAGTGCTTTTTGCGAGACTTTCGAGAAATTTCGAGAAAGCCCCCTGCCCAAAGAAAATCAATACCTTGTCCGGTTTATGTTTTATCGAAACTGATTGGTTTCCAGTAGTAGCGTAGCAAGTCGTGGACATCATAGAATTTCGCGGAAACCTCAATTTCAAATTTTGGCGCTAAAAATAAACTTAGTCATTTTGGCGGAAAAAATTAAATTTTGGCGGAAAAATTTAAATTTTGGCAAGAAATTATAATTTTGGTGGTAAAATTCAAATTTTGGCCAGAAATTCCAATTTTGGCGTGAAATCCAAATTTTGGCAAGAAAATAAAATCATTTCGGCAAATTCTTAACGTTAGCGCTAACGATAAAGTTTGACAGTTCGTTCAAATCCATATTTAACATTAACTATTAACATAATGCGAAAACTCTATACAAAATGTCCGGAAATCCAATAAACTCTATGCAGACATTTTCAATTTAGAGCCAAAATGTCCACATTTCGCAATAACAGTATACCTAGCCTTTTTAAAACAGTATAAGGGACGATGGATGTGCGGAATGCATGTATGGTAACGTGTGATTGACATTATATTGGACGCATTTTTAAAATACACACTGTTGCAAATGGCTATGTATCAGGGTTCAACCGGAACTAGATTTTGTTGGAAGCGGAATTAGAATCGGAATCAAATTTTTCTGTCGGAAACGGAATCGGAATCGGAACCAAGTTTTAGTAATTCTATTAAAAAGTTAGAGGTGTATGACTTTTAAGTTTTGGTGCAGTATGCCTGTTTCCGTTACTATTCACAGTTTCAGCAAAAATTGTTTATATAGCTAACGGAATACACGTAACAGCTCGGAATATTAACTAAGAAAAAACCAACAGAATAATTGCAAATGAACGAAACAAAACGAAACCAGCAACATCTAAGTTCAATCATCTTAGAAACTCATAACCGAAAAATCAAAATTCCTGCATCGGAACAGCAGTCAGCCGGAATCGGAATCGGAAGTAAAATTTTGCCGGAATTTTAGCCGGAATCGGAATTCCGATGAAACCCAGAATGTATGACTAAAACAATAGTGTTTTATTAGTAAATAGACTCCGCAAAATATTAGCGGTGTTGACAGTGAAGAAAGCTCATTTCGAAGCTAACGAGAAGCTAAACGCCATTTTAGTGCATAATCTTAACACCAAACATTGGTTTTGAATCCTGTTGAGGAATGACCTCAGCCTGAATGATCCCTCTTATTCCTTTTGAATCCTGTTTAGGAATGAGCTAAGCCTGGGTAGTCCTTCCTTGGATACGCCAGTTTTCGGAGGTTAAATTTAAATTTGGCCCAATGTTTGAAACCATACGTGTATTTTAGAACCAGTCACAGCTGGTAGATTCGGTGCTGCGCCAAATACTCCTCCTGTAATTGATTTTGCTGTTGACAGCAACCCTCAAGAAGAACAAATATCAAGCCGTACTGCCGAACAAAAGACCGTTGACGTTGTTAGCGACCCTCCTAATATTGGAAATTTTAACGGTAAGTTCTCGCAGTGTGTTGGTTTTACTTCAACTCACGTTATGTTAATATATTTCACAAGGTGTATCAGTATTCGTTATTTTGATCACTATCCGTTTCCGTTATTTTTAGTATCCATTTACACACTAGTGTGCTAATGAATTTTCGATATTTTACAACTGGAAAACATCTTACAGCCAAATTTGCCTAAAAACTGCATTTTCGCATCAAAACTGTTCGAAGCCCCATTAAACCTCGAATGAAAACTTCCAAAACTGTAATTTAACTAAGTAGCCAAAGTAGTTGCAATATCTGAAACACCAACATCTTTAACAATGCACTTGTTCAACCAGTTTACCGATATTCTTACTACCAAACCAGTAAAACAATGCCTTCAAAAGGTTTTATAAAATATTGAATTTGTGCGACAAAATATTCAGTGTTTAAAATCCTAAAACTGACACTCTGAACGTCTATTCAGGGGCAATAACTCGCTATCCGGTTCTTGGTCTATGGCCCAATGCTAAAATCCGAAAAATATGACCCAGTCGTGTTTTTTACTATATTATTCTCTGCGAAACACAATTTAAAAAAATTTCAGTTTTTGTCACCAAGAACGACCGATTAAAGTATTCACCCAAAATTGTATGGACTATTTTTCTAACGTTAATATAAATATAAATATACGTATATATATATAAATATATATATTTATATATTATATATTTTATATATCTATATATGTATATATATCTTAATATTGATATCGCATATCATATATGTACTTTATATCTACATATTAGGGGCGTTTCTAGAGTAAGTAGGAGGCCGCTCTCAGTCGAGATCCGCTTTTGTTGCTTAGGGACACTGGTTTAATATTGGGTGGCTGCTTGTGGTCGCATAATTTCGTTTTGTAAAAACGCGTATTTTAGCTGTTTTTCAGGTGCTGGTCCTAAGCAATTCAATTTCCCCTATTGCCACAGTGATACGAATTCATGTAAAGAGTAAATTCTATAATTTATTTTCGAAATATAAAAAAGAAAAAACTTTGTGTTTTAAATTTCAATAAAAAAAGCGATTCGCTTTGACGATATTTTGAACATTTCAAAATACGTAAAAGGTTGAAAAATTGTTGCATGGTCTGTAGTACGTTCTCTTGGCTGTGGTCACTGGCGCAAGCAACGGAGTCTAGTTACGGTCTGGGCCCCTGAACAGGCTTGAAAAGCAAGATTTTGTATTAAGGTTTAGCAGCTAAATGGCGTTCGGCTTGTCGCTTGCTTCGCTCACGAGTTTTTTTTCAACTATAATATCTCACACACCTCTCCCGTTTTAGAAATTTCTGGATCCGCCACTGTCTCTAGTAGTGAACAGACGCGGCACAATTTGCAATATGTGTCACCTTTGACTTGTTCATTATAATCTATATTAAAGGCAATGTATTATTTTTAATTTGGTCTGTTTCAAGGAAGAATACTACTTTGGGTGCATTTTCCAACATTTAGCCGTCTATACTTTGTATCCGCGGCGGATTCAGAAATTATCTGACAGTAGGTGCAGCTGGTTGGGAAAGTTATGAAACGTAATTTCTACTGTATGCTATATGTGTCAATGTTTTGTGGGGAAAACTGTAAACTAGGGACAGTACCATTTTATCACAAAAAATTTCTGATAGGTGGCATAGCCCGCCGTACTTTGGATCTGTTAGTGCTTTGCATTCAGGCATACTTGGTCTACAGCCACAGTCAGGATTTTATTTCGAGAGATGAATAATTTGAAATCTATATTTTTAGAAATCAACATATTGCGCGAGAGAAACTTAATGCTTGCAAACAATTATTGAACTTTCCAGAAAAGTCGTGTTTGTATATATATTCTCAATATACCTTCTGCATACACAAATTTCAAGGAAAATATAGGACACGTTTTTAATTGTTCTTAGACAAATTGTTTCCAGAATATTCGATTAATTTAGGAAATGAAATATTACAATCAACTGTTTGAAATTTATAGTTTCACATTTGTGTGTGTGCGAAATTTTGTCGGGATTAGTGTTAACCCTAGCATAATGCCTGTCACAAGGTGCTCTGTGACACGTGTTAGGATAGGTTTAACGAAAAAAAGTGTTAAATTAGGGTTAACGAGTGGCAAATTTCAAATTTGCCACTCGTTAACTCTACCCTATCACATTTTCTGTGCCCAAGCAAAATTTATTATTGTGAACGTCGCATTAATATATTTCAGTGCAATAGGCACATACTAAAGAGGACAGTTTGAGGAGTAACCTGGCACCGTTTTGGTTTTAAGTTTCATCTGAACGCTGTACATAATGGCACTATTTTGCTGGTGGTGATTTCATTGTTTTCCAAATTTACATTTTCACCGCTTACAAAATTTTATATTTTGTCGTACTGTCACGACAATATTTAATTTTGTCGCTAGATTTTGACTAAACAAACAGCTCTGATTGTGTAATAGGGAAAAATTATAAGTTTAAAGTTTTTAAATTTTAACTTAAGTTCAGAAAATTGAAACGTGAACATTATGTCGGTTGTTAAAATGTCGCTTTATTGCGTCGGAATTTTAGCGCGAATTCAGCGTGTAACTTAGCAATTGATAAATAGAGGGAGTTAAGAACATGCGTAGTGGAGCCAAAGAAAATTTTACTAACTTAAATTATTTTAAAAATATTATTTCAAAATCTTTTAATTTGAGTCCAGGGGCTGGCTTCTGTAATGGGTAATAACACCTTCAAGCCCAATAGGTTCCGTAATATTCGAGCTGGTTGTAATTTTAAGTTGCAATAGATTTTGTAATTTAGAGACTTTCTGTTTTCAACAATCGTTGTTTGTATAAAATGCATTTTTCAATCATTGTTTGCTTAATTTTTATCGCTACCTTAAAGCCTATTTCATGTTTCATAAGATATGCTGCTGAATATATTTTTTAGGATTGTATTACCTATTTTCAGTTAAAAAATTTTTAAAGTTCCAGTACAAACTTTTATTCTAGCAATAATTTAGTGCGTTGAATCTTTTTCTTCAAGCTCGGAGTGCTATTTAAACCAAACTTATTAATAAAAGTTGATTTTTAAATTCGTGCGTCAGAGCCATTTGTGAGCTGTCTGAAACGATGTACGATGTTAAGGCCTATGTCAATATCAGGGGCGGAACGTTTTTCTGTCGGACTGGGATAGAGTAAGCTTAATGTTTAAATCGACTTTTTTGCTTAGGCTTAGGCATATGTGTAGGCTTGAGTGTAAACTCATTCTTATGCTTAAGATTCGGCAGCGGAATATGCTTATACTACTGTTTCATCCCTGTTCTATACATTGGCTCATGCTGCGAATTGCGCGTTTCCATACATTTTACAATTTTAAAGTTTAAATTTGAAGGATATACCGTCAAGGGCGCTGCACAGCGCATAATTCTAATAAACGTTAATTTTAATTTTGATATTTTTCAAATACTTTTGGCCTTGTTTGTGTATACTGCCTATATTACTCGTATTAACTGATGGAACTAATTCAAGAAACTTAGTAGCAGTTTCGTTGAATTTTATAGAAGAAGAAACAACTTTCGTTAATTCTACTCTGTATATGTCGCATTTTTAGTAAAATTATTCAGACGTAAATATTCTAAATTAAAGAAAAACAAATTTGTTTATCAAATTTGCTTCGTCTCCCCAAACATGGATTTATTTTCACAATTCCTTCCAATGCTCGTTCAACTATTACAATTGTGTCAAAATTTTGGCGGCTTAGGAAGCTTATTCGGCGGCGCGGCTGACGAACCCAAAATCGGGATTATAAACGATATTGGACGCCATAAGCGACGTGCATCAAACTTGTTGCCAGTGGCTAAACCGAATTTAATCCACGCCTTGTCTGACCGTCACTTGCCAAATCAAAAACAACCTATACCTGGATCCTCACCTCTAACAAAACCATATAAAAATTACCCTAAACATTCGCCGACCCTAAGCTTCGAGGTATCTCAATTGGTAGCTAATTCAAATTTAGTTCTAACTCAGCGTAAAACTTTGCCCACAACGCCTAAACTTAACCTAATTAACAGTGAACTAAATAATCTGGAACTTAAGGAATCATTCATCCCTGCTTTGAGATACCCGGAAACGCAAGCAAGGTCTAAGGTAACCGTTCCGGGGTCTGAAAAGGAACAAATTTGTTGGATGTGCAGTGCTTCCCAGCAACGGTGCGTAGAAATGCGGGGTGTAGCCTGCAATCCCCCTTTCGGTTCTACAGTTGAAGCGTATTCAAGCCAGACTGAATGTGCTAAAAGATGTAGTGAGTAACAGAGATATTTGTAAATATGAATTACAGTTGACACGCTCATGATACGTATTTTGGACATCGTTCCAGCACATAATTGGGCAAACTAGTTTGCAGTGACTCAAAAATTATTATTACGCGTTATTTTAAGATGATACGGTTGCACATATTACATACAACCTTGCAATTTTGCTCGTGAGACGTGGTTAAATTGAACGTTTTGACAATTTTGGCACTGCAAATTATTTGGTATACAAAGTTTGGCCCGTGTAACCATCAGGGCGAAACGTTTTTCTGTAGACTGCAATTGAGTAAACTTAAGCTTTACACTAATTTATTGCTTAGGCTTAGCTTAAGAATATGCTTATAAATGTATTACGGTCCTGTTCAATACATTGTGACAATGGCCGAAAGTTTGATACATTAGGGAAGAAACTTTGTCTAAATTAGGTTGCAAAACTTAAATTTTTATGTTTCGGATCAAAAATTGATTGATATTTTACGAAAAATTTGAATTCACATTTTTGGGGAAAAAACTTTGATATTTTAACTTAAAAAATTTGATTAGTAAAGTTTTAAACGTTTCGTTTCAGGTCTGTGCACTGATCCAGGTGAACGATACTACGAAACAGTACCGGAAGGGCATCGCAATATCTGCGAAGGAAATTGTGACCCAAGAGCTTGCGTGAGACCCTCTCAATATCCTGCGTGCCTTTGTACTGCGCCGTTGGTTCGCCACAACCGTCGCTGTATATCACCGGAACAGTGCCCTGGTAAGTTCACCGTGAAAGTTATGTTTAAAAATGTTTTAATTGGTGATTGATTCGGTCATTCTCAATATGTTTAAAGACGTAGAAAGTGTAATAAAACTAAATTAAAGGCTGGAACGCCCCACATACGTAGTTTCGGACAGCGTTTCAGGTTTCGTTTACATGTTTTTGAAAGGCCCATGTTACCTTAAGGGACGTCCAGGTTTCTGGTGGGTCTATAAAAGAGTAAGCTTAGATTCTAGATTTTTCTTAGGCTTAGGCTTAGGCTTTGGCTTAAGAACTCATTTTTGCAAAGTAACATTGGCCCAGTGTTGTATAAAGGTATCGAAAAAAATAAGGCAAAAATACACTAATTCGATCCCAAATATGACAAGTAGGGACTAGTGTATGCAAATGTTGCAACCACGATGACTAGTAAACTTATATTGAGTGGTCATTCTAAACGTTTATAAAGGCTTATGATTAATACGTCAAAATATTTCTTTAAATGCTACCACATCCATAAACCACGATTTGTTCCGTAAACGAATCGGCAAAGCGAGCTCGCACCAATCCGTGAATCCCATTGACACGTAAAAGCCAGCATAATACGTTTTCCAGGTTGATTTGCATAATTGGTTAAGCGTTATGCTTAAATTACAATTTTTATATTATTGCACTAAACCATACTTGCATATTTCAAATTTGTCGTTACCATTCTTGGACTGCGTTTACCGGTAAAATTAATTTTTAGGTTGTGCTGAACGGGTGACGTTTGAAATTGTGCCTACATTAACAAATGACGTCATTTTACCTCAAATATTTGACCGATGCACTAAAGCTGACACCATAATGGAGTGTATTGATCGATGTTACAGGTATATATGTCATGTCTCAAACACCCATTTGCCCCAGCTTGCAACTAGGATGTTCCAAACGACAATTGTCATTCATTGCCGCCCAATCCGCCAATTGATACGAGTTTGCATTCCAGAAGCTGTTTCGGCTGAATTGAACAACAATTGTTTGGAACGTTTGAGTTGTGCGGCGGATTCAGAAATTTCTGCCGGGCGAAAGCGGGCGGGCTGACAAAAGCTTAGAAACGCAATTTATACTGTTTGCAATCTAAATAAAGGCTGATAGGTGTCAGTCACTTCGTTTCTGAAACCTTACTTAAGATAACGTTGCATCTTATCCCATGCTGTGAATTCTAATGCTACTGAACATTATTCTATTACGCACTAAGGCATAATACTTTGTGGTCTAATATATTCAGACCGACTTAACGCGGCCTCTATAACTTCAGCTTCGGCTTATTTACTTGAAACGTTTAAATTACGTATCTTGAGTGTTCTTGCATTATTGCTAACACCGATTGGCTATTTACAGACATCCATTTTGTCGAATCGCAGGCTTGCTACCAGTACTATCCAATCGTAGTCCAGCGTTGAGTACAGGATCCGAAATCCAGTGCTGTATCTCAGCCAATCAAACTTCGGCATGTGGCCGGCGTCCTCGCTATGACTATCGTGCTATTAATCCTTATCAGCGACCTGTAATGCTTCGATGCTTAAAATGTGGTAAGGCCTCAACATTCATGTTTAAGACTGCATCCCCGTTTGGGGATGAATGTTGAAATTTAAACGACTCTAGAATTTTCACGCTAACAACAACCAATTAAAAATGTGCTATAATATATATTTTTCAACCCTTCATTCATAGATTTCAATTTTTAACATGCAATCACTTCTAATACATCAACATCACTGGTATCAAGTGGAAATGTTGAGGTATTAGAAGCGACTAAATGTTAAAAATTGAATTTTATGATAGAAAAGCTGAAAATATACTTTTACCACAATCATTTTATTGCTGTTAGTGTAGGGTCCGCCCACGTCGGATTTGGTAATACTACGGCGGTATTTCTTTCGGTTCGGACCGGTTTTGCGAAAAGGTATGCAAAGCGATGCTTGTTTACGATAGGATATTCAGCGGTCAGGCATGTTCCGTTAGCAGCAACAAGATATATTGCAAATTTTTACATATTGAACAATTTTACTATTACGCCACACACGGCAAATACCGGAACGGAAACGGAGCGAAGAGACTGCGACGTGTTCAGCATTAGCTCTCCCAGAATATTGTTAACTTCGCATGTTACAATGTATTAAAATCGTTGTATATTCATTCCAAAAAAATGATTTGCCCCCTTCAAAACAACGGTCTTTATTATATGTACTCGCTTATGATTAAACGCAAAAATTATGAACCCCGATTTCTGCCTAAGTTTAATAAATTGAAAGTTTATCAGTACATTAATGAAAGAATACGATTTCAAAAAATTGTGCTGCGTTAAAATTTTTTTCTGCTAAAATTACGTTGCTAATATTTGTTTTTTTTTCGGTTTCAGGAGCTGCCACCGCATTGGCGAATAATCGAAATTTGTTGCAAAGTAAGTTTTCAGGGTAATTGAATACATTGTTAAATGTTTTTAACCGAATTGTTTCACATGTTTGGCATTTCAAACCTACGCAAACACGCATATTCTCTAATACATGTAGCTTCTGTCACCAGTTTAGTGATAGGATTTCAGACTAACGAACTCCTGTAATTGGGATTCTCCAAATTAGGATTTCAGACTAACGAACTCTTGTAATTGGGATTCTCAAAATTAGGATTTTAGACTAACGAACTCCTGTAATTGGGATTCTCAAAATTAGGATTTCAGACTAACGGACTCCTGTAATTGGGATTTTCAAGATTAGGATTTCAGACTAACGAACTCCTGTAATTGGGATTCTCAAAATTTGCACAGAACTAAGACAATATAAATACGAAAAACGTGTTACATTGAGAAGCTCGGCGTTCACTGCTTCAAAAGTTATAAGACCGATCAGTAACTTTTGATTGATGTTACGGATATTTGAGAATACGAGCATAGATTTTAAAATTTCGCAAAAAATAATTATTAAAGTAATTAATTAACACTAAGTTATTGTATAGAGTTGCAACAGTGGCTGACCACCTCACAAAATTAGATAAAACTGCGAAGTCAATCGTTTGGTTATTATTATTATTATTATTATCATTATCAATTTTTTCTTTCTATTAGCTAAATCGGCTGCTGTATACCTCCTCTTCATTGCAACCGTTACTGACTACATCACAGAATTAGATAAATCTGCGAAGTCAAGCGTTTGGTTATTGTTATTATTATTATTATTATTATTATTATTATTACTATTATTACTATTGTTATTATTACTATCAATATTTTTATTTTTAATAACTAAATCGGCTGCTGTATGTCTCCTCTCCACAATTGTCATAATTTTCAAATTTTGACGTAAGTTATGGTTATGATTAGGTTTAGGCTTCAACTTAGGTTTGTAATGAAGTTGAACATAGATGTAGGCTTAAGTTTTGGCTAGACAGAAATTCAGCATCAGGCACAACGCTGTGACGTTAAAATTGCACAGAAGCCGCCAGAACATTAGGTTTAATTGCTTAACAGTGGTAGTATTAGAAATCTAACCCGCTTTTCTAGCTGCTAAGTTAAAAGATCTGAAATCCCGGTTCCTACCGAGAGTGTTACATATATTGAAAAATGTGTTGGCAAATTTTTTGCCAGTTACTTCAAGTTATAATTTTTAAATCTGCCTCTAGGTTCAATAATCGAAGCAGCCTTAGAATTACCACCAACAACAGTGGACAAAACGACTGGAAGCATTGTTCGAAATAATGGTCAAATTATTAAATCGCGTAAAGGTGCGCTTACATATTGTGAATTTAAAAGATCTTTTCTTTGGCTTAAGCAAAAAGCAATAATATCTCTAACAGTTGTTGGGGCTCCCACATTTTTTGGCTGGGCATAGTTAAAAAACCAACATTAACATTTTGTGTGGTATCGTACGCAGATAATTGATGTACAATAGCACATTGTGACGGACGGCGCCTAACGACAAGCATACGCTGTAAATTCCAGTGAGTTGATTTTAACTCAGAATGAATTGAATCCACTCAGAAGCCTGAGCTGTGAGTTAGGTCTTTCAGAACTCAGAATTCTGAATTGGTATAATTCATTCTGAATTCATTAATCAACTCACCCGTAGTTAAATAAGTTCAAAGTGAGTTAGTATTTAGTGCAATTAACTGAGAAATGTCCAAAAATAATTAATTCGCTCTCTGAGTTGATTAATTAACTCTCTTGAATTTACAGGGCAGCGCCACCATTAGATCTATTAGGTATCATGGATCAATGGTTACATTCTACAGTGTGTATACTTTCGAATCTCTTAACCCTGTCTACATAAAAACTACGGTTCTACGGACAATTTTTAATAAAATAAACAATTTTTCGCGCTTTCAGAATGCCCTGGTGCACTGCGGTTTGTCGCAAATCCAGTTCAATCCAATTCACCGCTCGGGTTGCTTTCAAGTGTGAGCAGCGTTGAAACGCTGGTTGAATGTGTTCAACGATGTCAGTTGGATTCAACTTGCCAATCTGCTGCCTATTTGCCAAATAGCGAATCAAATGCAACGCTGTAAGTTCTTCGCAGCGTGCAAAGCTGAGTCGAATCAAATGGTGTTAACTTTTCCACAACCAAACATCTAGCTAAAGAGTTATATGCAAGTAACTGATTTGGCGAAAACCCGAAACGTTGGAAGCGCGTCCAAATCAGATATTTGATCATAACACGTTAGCCAAACGTCGAACTGTGGAAAATTTAAGACAATTCGACTCAGCTCCGAATGTTTCGTCGAATGGCGTATAATATTTATTGAAGTAGGTAAAAACCTGTTAAAACGGAACATTATGCAAAATTAATGGCGCTTGCTAATATTTTCCAGAATGGAAAATCCCACGCGAGCGAAGCGAGCGAGAAGCCAGTCACAATATTTTATACTATATCTTGCAAATATCGCGGGGTCTAACGAGACGTTGAAACTAGTACGTAGATAAAACTATTATTTCTGAATTTTTTCAAGTGTCCACTCAACTCAGGGTCAGCGCCCCCCCTGCCTCCCCTTTTTTACGTCCCGCACTTACAGGTGCAAGTTACACCTGCAAACGTTGAACGCAAGAACTTGCACTTGCAAATTGCCACAGTGAGTTCTTTCAACAAAAACATGCACGTGTGAATGCAGTTTTAACACAGAAATCGTTTCAACCAGATATACCTAACGAGTTATTGTCGACCAAAGTTGTAAGGTAAAACTTTGATATCTGTGCGAGCTTTGAAAAATGCTTTTGGTTTACTTTTAGATGTTTCCTCGCAAAAGATGACGTGTCAAACGTGTCTTGCATTCACCGTGGTGGCACTGTTCTCAATACGCGTGACGTCCTTGATACACCTGTGGCAATGACCGTTAGCTGTATTACATGTAGTAAGGGGCCACTTTTTAAATAGTACCTTTTTGAAATGGTCAAAAAATTTATAATTTATTAAGATAGAAGTTACCCCCAGTTGTTAATTTTACTGTTTCATTTGTTTTTTTAAAAATCCTCAGTGTTAAAATAATATATAATTTGAGGCTCGAAGCGTGGTAAAAAATGGTCACACGTTACTGGGAAATATAAAATCATACACTGTAAGTAAATTATTGCAGTGAATTAACTAACTGGTTAGCTAAGTTGATTAATTATTTTATTCGAATTTTACAGGGTACGTTTTAAGTATTGTCAGCTATAGGTTTAACCCTTTCGCTCATAGAGTATACTGTGAGCAACTAAATATAATAATGTACAAGCAATACACACACTGTGACCAGTGTTTAACATTATAACATATATGCGCAGTGTTAAATCTCCACAAGACGTGAGAGGCCCTTCGGGCTCTAGCGTCAAGCTCCTATAGCTCAGTGGTCATCGTAAACGCCTCCCACCCGTTAGACTGGGGCTCGAATCTCACCTTGAAATTACATCTCATATGAAATTGCAAATATTCATGCGAGAAAGGGTTAAGTGTTTAAAAAACGTATACTAGGTTAGGATTTTTTAACCAAAATTAAATCATCCGGTGACGTAGGAAAAGACAATCATAAGGGTCTCGCCGTGCCCCCCGAATTCAAATATGCTTTGTTAGAACTCATTACCTAATTGAATACTTGATATCGATAAGCTAATGCTATTTCACCAATATTAATAGTAGTAGTTTTGCTGTGCTTCCGCCAATTTAAATTTCTTTGTGCCGCCCTTGAGAACATCCGTATTTTTGATTTCGGAAGCTGCTAAGACAAATTTGGCTTTTACACTGTGAAACTGTTTTTTGCTTGCGTTATATACAGTGGACATTTGAGTTCAAATTTTAAGATTGACTCTTTTAATAGAAAACATTATTAAGAAACAATGGTTTATTTACCAAAATCTACAATTTTGTTAATGTTTTAAGCCATTTATAGCCACCCTTTTTTTGTTAATTTTAAAATTTAGCAATTATTTTTGTTTCAGTGAACTTACCGTTAAGCACGTCATCAGGGCCAGAACGCTTAGAAACGTCGCGAGACATATCATTGGACGATAAAATTTTGTGCGGCGATCTTGAAACTGCAACTGCATGTGGTCCACCAATCGAATGTCAGGTATGATATTTGCGGAGCAAAATCACAATAAAATCTCCCAACAATTTACTATTACCTGTGGTGCAGTAACACAGGCTGCTGTGTCTTTCCCATTGCGGAGGGGGGAGCATAGTATCGCTTGTGGTAGTTTCAGACAGTTGGTTCACCTCTAAAACAAACGGCTTCCTGTTATCTTGTCGCAAGTTGGATCACACGAAAACGCTGGGAGTGCCCGTAGCCAGAGGGGGCCAGGGGACTGAGTCCCCCCAAAAAATTTTGGGCGCCTACAAAATTTTCAACGTTACTTGTAACTCATCGAAAACCATTGTACGCGCCACCTAAAATTTTTTCGCTTCCTTAGCAAGGTGAGCTGGCTAAGGGCTTGACGCTGGGTAGAATCGGAACGCTATAAAGGACAAAGAATTCAAAATATTTCTAAAAGTGAACTCGAAAAATGGTTGATAGTGGTTTTTGTATTTTCTGCGTAAGAAAAAATGATGAGCTTCGATACAAGAACACATCACGGAGAATCTAGTTGCAACGTTGTATATTGTGGAGTTATGTCTTTTACATATGTTGATCATTATAATTATATAGGTGGAGGTACGGAATATGGACCCCGTAGGAATTTAATGAAAAACCCTTTATTTTATAGGCTTCGACGCGCTGAGTTTAGCGGTACCATTTTTAAGGCGGCCGGCCCGTCAGTTCATAAGTTATGATCTTTTAAACTTAAATTTTTCATTATAAAACATGTACAACCGCTATCTAAAGTTGTATAATAAATAAACCTGGTACAATGGTATTATGCTTTACGAACAGGCGAATGATAGATAGATACATACGTCATCTTCCAATCAGTGCGTGTTTGCACTATATTTTCGAGGGCCATAATTTTTGAACCGTTGGTGATGTCGCCATAAAAGTGGTTCGTTTGAGCTCAGCTCGTCGAGATCTATAGGATAGGCCACTTTTTGTTAAATTTGTAGGGTGGTTCAGATTCCGTACCTCCACCAATTATTATATATACTTTGTGTCCCGAACATCGTGTTGGCAAATGTCATGAACAATGTCAGATCCATGGGGGGGCACCTCGGCCGTGCCCCCCCAACAGCATCTCGACAAAAATTATATAGTGTCAATTGCTGTTCTACGCTGTTTATTTCTCTGTTTTATACACAATAGTATAAGCACGATTTAAGTTTCGAACTCACCTTTATTTGGGCCTGGAGTCATTTATACGCTACAATTAGGGATAATAGACATTTATGGACTCTAACAAAGGTTTAAGGACTTTACCCGCTTACGGACTCTTATTAGGGATACGGACTCCTATTAACTGGGACTCAGAAGGGGGACCCCCTCTTATTTGGGTCACTACAGTACGGGTCAAAAATAAGTTTATTACCTGTGAAATTTTGACCCCCCCATTTTGAGATCCTGGATCCGCCACTGGTCATGAATCTCAATAGATAGTAGTATAAGGGAACGCCCAGTTCGGTATAAATTTTCGATGTTCACCTTTTCTCACATGAATAAGTTCAATTTCATATGAGATGTATTTTCAATGTAAGAGTACATCCCCAGTCTCAAGGGTGGAAGGACTTTACGGTGACTACTGGGCCAAAAGAGCATGACGCTCGAGTCGGAGGGTGCTCTCACATCTTGTGGAGTTTTTGCACTGCATATATATTTTAGAAATGTTAAACACTACTCACAGTGCCTGTATTGCCCGTATTATTTGTGTTTAGTTGCTCATTATACTCTATGAGTTAAAGCTTTAAAGATAATGAAACACACTACACGAATAAGGTTGAAAGCGTATATATACATATATGTACATATGTACATATATATGTTTCAATTCAATATATACAAATATATATTTTTTTGTTAACAGGATTATTGCCGGCTATCAGGAACAGTGAATAACGTAGAAACGCGTTGCAATTCAAATAATTGCGTCGCAACTTGTATCTGTAAGCCTGGATATATCAGAGAAACACGAAATTCAACAGATTGCATGCCGCGAATTGATTGCAGAGCTTCAGTTGGCCGAACGCCACCTGGGTCGTCATTTCGAAGTCAATTATTTGTTCGCCGAGGTAAATAGCAAACTAAAGTCCTATTCATACGTGCAAGTTTTTGCAATTGCATCTTGTCGTCATTTCGAAGTCAATTATTTGTTCGCCGAGGTAAATAGCAAACTAAAGTCCTATTCATACGTGCAAGTTTTTCTAATTGCATCTTGACGCTGCACAATGCAGTTCGAAGCTTTGTGAAAAACTGGTATGTTCAAGCTGCAGCAGCAAGGTCTCGCTGCAAAAACTTGCAGTGTGACATATCGATTCAATTGAGAAATTCAACTTTCTCCATTTAACCAAATTTCATGAAACTTTTAAGAAATTTGAAAAAGTAGCAACCGAAACAACAATTTTTGAGTCCATAATTTAAAAAAATTAGACTCTCGAAGTTTTTGGTGATCAGCTCTGTGCAAACGCGCAACAATTCCGCATCGATTCGGACATTTGTTTGGTTACAACAAGTGTGCATAATACAAGAGTACGCAACTCTTCGGGTTCCCAATGGTACAAAATGTGCACGACACTCGTTGCGCTTTTGACCGACTCCCTTATTTAGACGGGGTACAACCTGTGCGAACCATGACACTGTATGTATCCGGCATCAAAAATGCTCCGCTTATACTTTAATTTAGGGGCATTGCATGTGACAGCGACCCCCTTTTTTAAACAAGAGAAGACGGTCAAAAACTCATCGCTCAGTGATACATTTTGTACCATGCGGAATCGAAAGAGTTGACTTTTGTATAATATACTCTGGGTTACACCGACGGGCCCATAGATCAGGGGCGGAACGTTTTTCTGTGTTACTGCAATAGAGCAATCTTAAGCTTTAGACTATTTTTTGCTTGGCTCAGGCTTAGGCTTAGGCTTAGGAATATGCTCATTCGTACGCTTAGGTTTGTGCTTATGCTTAGGCTTAGGCTTAAAAATATGCTTATTTTAATGCATAAATTTCATATCAACCTTGCATTTAGAACTTATGTTTTAAACCCTCTAGGAACTCCTCTGACATTTAGCCCCACCCACATTTTAGATATGAATTATACAAAAAAATTTTCTTGTGCACGAACCCTGGGCGCATTTCCAAAATCTGGCAATTCTGTTTATTTTCGTTTCAGGACCGCTGAACACCAGAAGACGATACCGCGCCTCGTAACCAACTGCGCAGTTGTTTCAGTAACGGGTTTTTGGACCTATTTCTGACACCATCCCTGTTCCTATTTGTCGTAAAGTTACGTTTCTACAACCTTTATTCACAGCCTCAACAAAATCTTCTAAGTATCCGCAAGGTTCCGACATTGATTCTCCTTTTTGTTGCAGCACAATTTCCCACCAAAATTCAAGAACCCAAAAACTTGACAATTGTTGTTCTGGTTGAACCCGTACGTCTGTCTTCTGTTGCCCTCACATACCCCCTTATTTCAACTCTTATCATGATAGACGGCTGATTTTAAGGATTCCACAGTAGAACTGTTGTTGATTCGAGGAAATTGATGCTAACGATGTTTGAGAATGGATTAAACACCTATGTGGAATTGCGCCGAGGTGCAGTCGCTGAATTTAATCGCACACTATACAAAAGGAATGAGTTTTATCTTGAATCGTGTCAAAATGAAACATTATTTAAAACGCTTTTCGTGTTTCGAACAGCATTGTTTCGAAACGCTTTTTTGTAAGCAGAGAAACTATAAAAATTACCTAGTGTACGGCAACGCTATAAATATTACGTGAATTTTTTAGGGTTTGTCAAACCGCTATGTGAGTTGAGAAATCAATTCTGAGAACAAATTAGTCATTTCTGTTTGTTTCTGAGCTAATAACAGTAAACATTAACTCATTCTGAGCTGACTTAACTCCGGTTGAGTTGATTCATTTCTGAAGTGACTTAAGCTGGATTTCAGAAACTCAAGCAATACAAGATACATGCGAAATTTTTTCACTGAATAAAAGCAAAGTTAGACTTAGGACACTATTACAACAGGCTGGTCTCGC
This sequence comes from Enoplolaimus lenunculus, assembly GCA_030248215.1. Taxonomy (NCBI): domain Eukaryota; kingdom Metazoa; phylum Nematoda; class Enoplea; order Enoplida; family Thoracostomopsidae; genus Enoplolaimus; species Enoplolaimus lenunculus. Next base: position 34,620 of record JASANG010000075.1, read on the forward strand.
GCTAGAGTCCAAAATAACAATGTTCGTGTTGTGAAAAAATCATGTGACAGTAATTTTTTATATGTATTTTTGTGTAACATGTTGTTCTCTTTGTCAATATATCTAAATTTCTGTAAAGTTTGATATCAAATAACTTTGCGACGGAAAGTATAAAAACAGGTACTGTACTCAACATCATCGCTGAGGTTCAAAAGCTTGACCATCGAGCACCAGGTTGTTCTCGTGTTTTGTGGAGATCATACAGTGTACAGTTTGTTACGCGTTAACTAATTTGCAATTTTACTTGCTCATTAGCATCCTGCATGCAGTAAATACTTTCGTACAGTGGAGGATCCAGGATCTCAAAATGGGGGGCCAAAATTTCACAGGTAATAAACTTATTTTTGACCCATACTGTAGTGACCCAAATAAGAGGGGGGTCTTGATTTTGAGTCCCAATTAATAGGAGTCCGTACCCCTAATAAGAATCCGTAAGCGGGTAGAGTCCTTAAACCCTTGTTTAGAGTCCATAAATGTCTACTATCCCTAATTGTAGCGCATAAATGACTCCAGGGCCAAGAAACTTTAAAACGTGCTTATACTATTGTGTATAAAACAGGGAAATAAGCGTAGAACAGCAATTGACACATATAATTTTTGTCGAGATGCTGTTGTGGAGGGCCACGGCCGGGGAGTCCCCCGTGTATCCGCCATTGCTTTCGTAGACTATAAAATTAAAATTATGCGTAAATCAGTTGCAGATATCCAACAAAAAATTATAAACCCATTAAATTTTGTGGTGTCTTTGAAATTTATTTACAAATATCTACATTTCAAACTGTACGTCCAAAACGTTTCACAAACCAAAAACAATTGCGGAAAGTTTGGTTTTTGCGCAAAATTCCAAATTATCATTTAATAAGCCATTTATGATGCTTCGTTTACCAAAACGAACAAATTCTTCAATTTGATAAACTTTTCTTCGTATTCATGTTTATCTCCAAGTAAAATGGTATGTTTCCATATCGTAGGCTTAGCCAAGATTTTGCTGTTCAAGTTGAAGCCTAAGCAGAAAATTACAGCGACAAAGCATTTCATTTTTGTGAAATGTTGCCGCGTTGTAATTACGTTTCCTGATTTGCACTGCTGTATATACACCAGGACAACTGAAAGATTAAACATTGTGAAAATTGTTCAAATTAACAAAAATTTAAATATGCAAATTATAATCAGGCGTAGCAAGAGGCTAACACAATGCTTTAAGTAGCCGCGCTTGCGTTATCTTAGTAAACATCTACCATATATCATGTCCTGTAAAACGTTTTCTCTATCGGTTTTTCTTGTATTTACGATTTTTTACGTTTACGGTTTGATAAGGGCGGCATCAGGTGTCAGTAATTTAAATTTATATGGTAGAATATCTAACATTCAAGGTATGTCCTATGTATCCCAGGAGTTCTAATTAATAGCGTTGTTTGAAACATATTTGAACAGATCAATCTTTGTTTTAGACTCAGAAAAGGACGAGTTTTATAGTGTACCTAAACATCAACTTGAGCCATAAAAGCTAAAATGTACAGATTGGTCCAAAGAATAATACAGATCGGGAAAACAAAATACCCTATAAAAGTGACAGAGCTGTGAACCCCAAAGCACCGGTTGCGGGGACGGCCTAAAGTCTAAAAAGTCTTGGCGCAGTTGGATTTAGAAGTAATTTTGTGAGGAATTTGAACACAATAATGTGTCTTACTTCAAGCTCGCTTCGCGTGCAACGTTTCTTTCAATACATTTTTATCAGATGGATGTTTTGAACCGTCTAAATTCACTTGGTGCAAAATTAACATTTTTGACGTCGAATCAACTGGATCCAATCAAAACTAAAATAGTAAAATTTAATACTGAACTTCGTTTGGCGTCACGCTCGTTTCGCTGACACTACAAAAAATGGTGAGTCAAATTGACTCTCTCCGACATAGGCTTTTCCTGACTACACAAAGTGAGTCAAAATTCGACTCAGCCAGAGCCAAAACGATTCATTTAATAATTAATCGAATTTGACTCTGGCTGAGTCGAATTTTGACTCTGGCTGAGTCGAATTTTGACTAAGTTTGTGTAGTCAGGAAAAGCCTATTTCGGAGAGAGTAAATTGGACTCAGTATTTTTGCAGTGCTCGAATCTGCGTTCACTGTTATATATCAATTCTAACTTTGTTTGCCCTGATAAATTGGGTTTTACGCAATCGATCCAGCCGGACTTTTAACTAAAATGTGAAGTTTTGTACTGAAGACAAAGGTGCCGTTGATTTCTGCGCATGCTGTCGTTACGATGCTAACACTTTATTAGAAAATTTAAAAAGGTTGGCTTCATTTAAAAAGGTTGTCTTAAAAATAGTCTAAAGCTTAAACTGACTCTATTATAACCCCTCTGAAAACGATCCGGCCCTGTTCTATATACATGGGCCCCTAAATTTATACAGGTACATAAAAATTCGCACAGACCTTAAGCTTTTTGTTTGATATCGAAGTCAAATGTTTGCTATACGTGAGATTAAATACACTTCCGAACTGAAATCCTTAGCTTCACGGCCATTTTTGTAATTCATGAACTTTCAGATGAATTTTCAAGACTGCAACAAGCAGCCATAACAGAACAGCTTGCCACAGTACAGCAACGGTATCCGACGCTTCCTACGTTTCTCATCCATTATATTGCACTTCATCTTACTGCAACTCAAAAACTGCAACAACAGATAACGTCGTTATTGGAAACAGCAAGAAGCAATCGTGACAGCATTACAATGGAATTGAACCAAATTGATCAAATTTTTACAAAATTTAAAATCAGGCGTGATGTGATTGTTTATTTTGTCAACGATGGTATGTCAGCGTTGCTAATTCAATTTGTCAGTTTAAATTTCAAATTCAAATATTTATACAAAATGCAACTTGTTTACCTGTAAGTTGCCAGGCTCTTGTGAACGTTTCCTCAACTCCGCAACTAGGAATTTTTAGTGAAGGTGAAAAAGTTTTAAACTTTTATGGGATTGGCAAAATTTTTCATTGAAATTTTTTGATTCAAGAAATTTCGACCAATGAAACTATGATGCTCATAAAGATTGGCGATTCCGTAGTTGCTCACTGGTTCTCCCACAGTTAAGGATGAGACTACTTAGTCTGATACAACAACATTAGGCTTAAACGTTAGCATTAGGGCAAGGCTTCCGCTATAATGAATTTGCTAAATATTTTTTTGACGTGTGGCACCGTTCAGCGCCGCACGATAACTATAGCGCAACCCTAAGTCTAAAATCTAAACGTAAGAAACTGTACAAGAACTAAACCCGTGCAACGCCTCAAAGAAATAAGTAAGTGCCTATCAACCACAATAGTGATCTGACGAGTGGACGAGTGATTTTTAGATAAGTTGAGTAATCACTTTGTAAGGGGCGCAACGGTAGGCTGTGCCTATTCCTAACCCTAAACATAACCGTTGGTTCAATAGGTGTAAGCCTACATTCTATTTGACACTACATAGAAAACAGAACGCCCCGAAAGCATATAATATGATTGCCTACACTGCAGAAAACGGTGAGTCAAATTGACTCTCTCCGAAGTAGGCTTTTCGGGACTACACAAATTGAGTTAAAATTCGACTCCAACAGAGTCAAATCCGATTCACTGAGTCGCATGTTTGACTCTGGTGGAGTCGAATATGAGTCAGTTTGTGTAGTCCCGAAAAGTTTATTTCGAAGGCAGTCAATTTGACTCACCATTTTTTGCAGTGTAGTTTTCAAAGAAATACCAAAAATGTTACGCATCAGGTAATTTTTAGTTAGCAGATTTCAGAACTCAGTATCAGCGAATGTTACGAAAATATTTGGCAATGGCACAAAATACTGCAAAACAATAGTGTGGTTTATTAACTAGGAATGATTAGACCCGCAAAAGCCCAATCCTTCGCTATAAATCTAAACGCTGATCTTGATTGCATTGGCAGAAGAATATATCATAAACGTTTATACTTTAATATTAGTTTTCCCGTCGTTGCGATTATGCTATCCGTTTTCGTTTTTTGTACTATCTGTTTACACACCCTGGTAGGCTACAATCGCGCAATGACTGAACCGAACTTGAACAGTGTCATTGGCCAATGGGCGATTGAACTAGAAGACTCACTGCTGTTGTGCAATTCTGCAATAGAACGTCTGCGTCTCGCGTTGCGTACAATTTTCAATGCAATACCTTCGTTTGATTTTGATGAAATCAATTCAGTGGTCGACGAATTTATCGAGATTCGTGACCGAGGACGGCAACAAGTCGACGCTGCTGTGAGAACAATTGCCGAAAAGCAGTTTCTGACCGCTAAATGAAAGGAGTGATAATAATCAAAACATTGGAAGTTGAAAGTCTCAATAGTTGAAACAGGAAAGGCCGAATTAGCAGCTTATCATAACCTATAGCAACTACGTCAAAGCAGGTGTATACCCTTGATGTATACAGACCATGGATATTATTTAAGAATAGGGGCGTAGCTAGGATTTAAATTCGGGCGGGTATAATCGCATAAAACAGCTTTGACCTCTGTAAAAGTTTATTCTAAATACTTATATCGTGTGAAACTTTTTTACCTAGTGGTCTTGATTCTAAATGGTGAGGCGGAATTAGGTAGTATAATTTTGTTTAATTTGTTAATTTCAGTAAATATATGCAATGTGTTGTTAAATCGTTTGGTTTACGCTTATTTTTTAGAAACCTCGGCAATTTTTTCCTCAAAATTGCGCCAAAAGGTAAAACAAGCCCGCAAATAAATAATTTCGTTAAACTAGGTAAAATTTCACTACCGGAATTGCCGGAACCTTTTCAATAATTTCTTTGGAGGCTTCGGTTGTACCCTGATAACTTGTCTACTTTCGGAGGACATGATAAGTTCAAATTTGCAAAATATTCAAAAGCCAACAGTACCACATGATAAAATAATTCAACTTTAAATAAAATTAAAAGTTCGTTTTCAACATATTTCAGTTGCATTGAAGCACTAATATTTTTAGTGAAATGCCTGTTTTCCGTCATTTTAATCACTAACTTGTTATTGGCGCTCTCCGTTTATTCTTTGATTGTAGCATGTCTAAAATGAAAACTTGAACGATTTTAAGTTGGTTAATTCCAACTATCAACTTGGAATCTTCAGTATTTTTGTAAATTAGGTTCGCAAAACCAGCCATCCAACGCAAAAATGGACACAGTTAAGTTGACTAGGGTGATTAATTATCTCGGAATGAATTGAGTCAACTCAAATTTCTGAGTTCTGATAGTCCTAACTCAGACTTCATGATTCAACTCATTCTGAGTTAAAATCAACCCACTGAAATTTACAGTGTACCTTTCCTTCACTATTCCACTCTTGTGTCTATTAGTTTTTCTGACGTTCATATGATCTCCAAAGTATTGGTTCTGAAATTCATAAGGTTGGCTTCTAGATCACTTCGCTCTTGATGTTTGCAGCAACGGTATCAAAACATGGCTATACCCCTTGAAACTGGACATGCATTTTTACGAGGGAAGCGATTTTATTAAAATTTGTTGTCTTCTACCGTGATTTCGTCCTATTTAAAACCTTTCCAGTACTAGTCAGCGTAACTTATTGGGCCCCAAGACATTTATTCGGACAAAAAGGTTTGGTGCAAAAATCGTTATTTGAAACCTTTGTGATGGAATCCTGGGTGTGAGGTGTTCGTCATTCAAAGCATGAGGTGTAGGGACCCTGGGTGTGAGGTGTTCGTCATTCAAAGTTTGAGGGTTAACCATCAAGTAATGGCGGTGGACAAGCGTACCCCGTCACTCTGACTCGTTCAGGGGCTGCTGTATAGTTCGAATTAAATATTTAAATCTGGGGCTGAAGAAAGTTTCTAAAAACGAAGTTACCAGCTGCAGTTGAACCCGGCTCAACTCAGAACCGAATCAAAGTCGCTAAACCGATTGTGCTACAACGGAACAACTATGCTTTTCAACGATAAACAGTTAATGCTAATGTATTTGTTTGCAACTGACACACATGTCACATGAATATACACATGATGTGATGTTATATAATATGCATGTTATATATGCATTAAAATTTCAATTATGCAAATCTGTACCACCCTTTTACACAGGAAAGACAAAAATAGAATAGGTAGCACATCGCCCCTCTTTTATCTTTGTTACATTCTGCTGCTCCTAACAATTTATAACAGAAAAATTTCATTAAAATAAAAGGCATATAACAGGAACTGTAAATTGGCATGTAAAAACACAATTTAATCCGTTTCAACATTACATGGCCGTTTATAGATCCGGGCCGTAACAGAAGTATAAGCATATTTCTAAACCTAAGGTTGCTTAAGCAAGTAAAATTAGACTAAAGCTTATGGTTACTCTATAGAAGTACGCGGAAAAACGATTCCGCCCCAGATCTATACAAATTCAACCACAGATGTAACCCTGTAATGCTCAACATGTACTTGAATGTGAAACAATACAAATTGTTACAACTACCACCCCCAAAATTTAAATCATAGATCTTCCGAAATTTTGCTGCAAATCTTGCTTACTTTTTATGCAGCAGTCAAAATTTGCTCAAAAGTTGCTCGCAAGAATTTTAACACGATCTCTACCAAAACATTTATGAATCAGAAATGACATAGCAAATACGGACGGCTTGAATCAGTTATTTCTGCAGCACAGAAAAGCAAACAATATGAATCCAAAGAACTGAAATATACAGTGTACTGATCATAGATCACAATACGTGGAATAAAATATAAACACCCATCAATGGACCATGAAGCAATATAACACATCAAAACCTGTAATTCTGAATTTCCAATTTTGAACAAACTTTTCTCAACATTATGAGACAACGCTCAATAGCATCAAAGCTATGTATTTATCAGGTTACCGCTGCAATTTCTGTTCCGGTGTTGTGCCATACCCCCCTTGCCGTATTTTCTCCGTTTTCAAAGAAGATAAGACCGAATATCGAAATAGAGGACACCAAAACCAGAGCCGGATAGAGAAATTTTGCGGAACCGAACCCCGCTGTCAACCACATAGTTAAATTAGTCTCTTAAAATAGCAATGAATATATCACATTTTTTATATTTGTATACATCAAATTAAGTTGTGTTCTTAACTTTTTGAGTTTCAGAACCTTAATCTTTGCTGCTAAAGCACTTCTGTTAACTCGTAGCTCTCCCTGAAACCCAAAATCTATATTTATTAGAACTGAAACGCCCAACATACGTATTTTGTGCATCGTTTCAGCTGATTTTTAGGTATGCAAATTAATTATAGATTTTATGTTCTCATATTACGTTGTTTTATGAACAAATTAATAATATGCAAATCAAAAAACAAAACATTTTCGCATAGCTTATCTTCGTGCTAAATGTGTAGAGCAAGAATAATCATCAAAAGTTTTCGATTTGAGACAGGAGCGTATAAAAGGGCCCTATTTTGAAAATAAGTTTAGAAAGTTCAAACACTTTGAAATAAAGGTACATAGGAACTCCCATGCATATTTAGTTATAAGGGTTGCAATAGGAACTAAGTTTTACCGGAACACGAAGTGAATTTCTTTACAGAAACCGGCACAGGAGCCAGAATTTGACATTATGTATTTTACTTCTTAACACTTCATTCAAACAATGCCTTTAACTGAACCCATTATAAGAAACTAATTGATATTTGAACATTGAAGCTACGCTGGTTTGACTCGCCTTTACATATTGGTAGATTAAACTAAGCCATGTCCGAACTTGTTGAAATATACTTATATTATTCGACGATGCTGCTTGAAACATACGAGTACCAAGTAGTATTTCCGCACCATAACTATCACAATAGCACACAACTCAAAATGCATAGAAAAAACAAATTTCCGTACTCAGCACTACTGGAACTACCAAAAACTGTCACTATCAACCTTGACAGTTAACCAAAACAGACCCGAAACAGTATTTTTCCGCCCAATTCAAACTTCAAACTAACGATTATCTGATTCAAGCATAGTTCCATTTTAAAGCAGAAATCCGTTTACCAAATTACAAAACCCAACAAAACTAACCGTCTCCGCAATTAAATGATATCGCGGACTCTATTAAACGCAATCATCTCATAAGAAATCTATTAAAAAGTAAAATTTACCACTATTTTAATGAGTTTAAAAATGTCTTAGATGCACAAGTCATGTTTTGAAATCATACCTAATGCACATGACCGGAACAGCCACCCCCATTTGGGTGGCCCCACCCCTAAAGGTGCCCAAACACTAACCGATTGAAAAAAACCGTCGAAGTTTTGAAATACGCTTGGCTTCTTGCTCGCTTCGCTCGCGAGTTTTTGACAGTATTCCACCTTTCCATGATTTTTTTAAATTGCTTCAGACACTACAGACTTTAAATAACCAAAGTTAACAATTTTGTCGGTCGCTACACCCGGTGGCTTATTATTTTACTAAAGAGTACGATAATAATAATAATAATAATAATAGCTCTCCCGAAATGAAATAGGCAACAACGGTAATGAAGAAGGCTTTGAGTCAGGGGTACTGTGTGCTGTTTTCCCTGGTTGGAGCACAGTAGATTGTAAATGGTTGTACCTAAAATACGATCTGTTTAGCTAGCTAGTTTAAAAATGTCAAAAAATCCGTCCCTGGAGTTAGGGGCCACCACCCGTCTGCTCCGGCATTGCTAATATAATACGTAATGTATAACTGTGATATAGAAAATTAAAAATCACATTTATAATGACACCAATATATAGAACTGCAACCGTAAACAAACCCGATAATTATGCTTTAGCCAAACGCACATTTCGGAAGATTCGTCACGTACTGAGCTGCAAGCAAGGAACCAGCGTTATTGGTTTTCTTTGCCAAAATACTCTTTGCTGTCGTTAACGGTTGGCTTAATTGTCGCTTTGCCAGGCCGCCAATTTGCGGGACAAACTGAAATAACATATCACAAAAAATTACTGCGTTAAAAATGTCAAGTGTAACTGATACATGCGTACCTTAAACACTTTCAAGCTCGCTAAACTTCACGTTGTGTATAAGCAATAATTATTGTCATATAATTTATACATTACTATGCTCAAAATGCACTACAACTACAATAGAAAATCATCATATTTTTTTCTATTGACCGTTAAACAGCAAGCAAGCACGACACAAAAAACGTTCTATCAGTGCAGAAGTCTGAATTGCATTATTGTTTGGCACTGCAGTATTTTTTGTTACTTGAAAAATAATTATCCAGCAACAAAATATTCCCCATTTACAACATTGCAGAAGCGAACACGCTTGTACGTCAAAATCAATATGTCAGAAAAATCAAAGGATTGGCCTGCAAGCGATTCATAGGATATTATGCAATGAGTTTGCTGCAGCTATTACTTAATTCTACATCTTCACCATTGGTTTTTGAACTTCTTCTTTGGCACTGGTGAACTATTGGTCGGACCTACTTAAAAATAACGAGCATAATAAACTAGTAAATTCAGCGCAACAGCTTCGGAACGGCTTCTAGCGAAATTTTAGCATTGTGCAAGTTTAGCTAATTTTACAAGAGACTCACAACTGAAGGTCGATATTACTACTCTAAACTGGTACTAAGACCAAACCTCTGCACCATAGTTTCATTTCTTATCAAATAGTTTGCGTGTTATCTTTAAAACATGCTGTTTTAAGTAAAATTTTAAATTACTACAGCATATAGAGATCAATAGCAAGGGTTCTATATCCTTATATTGAGAAAGTCGTCCGTCAGAGATAAATGTATGTGCTATATTAACAAGAAGAAGCCCCACAACAACTTACCATTACATTGAGAGACTGAACTAACAACAAATACGCGTTGTTATAAATAAGTATTTATGAACAAAATATAAACAATTGTAGTGCGAAATAAACCCTTACCTTCTCCGTGTTTTTCAACAAACTGGAACGCTTGCACCAATCGTAAAGTTTCATCTACATCTCGACCAACAGGCAAATCGTTAATAGTGATCTGTTTCAAAACACCTTCTTTATCAATAATAAAGAGACCGCTGAAACAAAAATTTTGCACAGCTGCTATGTTCGCGAAAAGAACAATGACAGTTGCTAAACATGCCAGATGGTGCTCAATCCAAAGAAAACAATATACTGCTCCTGAAATTGTTTCAAGCTGGGCCCTGGCCCTTGCGAAAGTTATGGCCTTGGGTATGCTGCTATGCAGCTGAGTAAATTTCCGATATCAACTCCCTGTCTTGTCCCGCCGCAAAGTCTGATTTCTGTTGAAACCCAACAAACTTCAGAGTGAGTACGTACCAGAATGTCAATTCTAATATCACCATACAACATTCGTGCAAGCTGTTGTTGATTCACCCAAACAATTTACTTATCCTAAATCCTTGAGTACATAAAAGCCAACCCTTACCGTGTTGCAATACCCTGCTCAGGTATAAGCACCCCATAGTCACTGCTAATCGTGTGGGCAGTATCAGCCAATAACGGAATTTTCATTTCGCCAAGCCCTCCAACTTTTCGTGGTTTTTCAATCCTGAATTTAAGCATTTAAATATTGGTGTAGACGAACAGGTAAAAATAATACCATACATATTCTGGCGGACGCAAATAATGAACTACAAACTACTACGGAAGCGTAAGATTTTAACACAATATCACTTCACTTATCATATAATTGTCCACCAGACGGTCTTTTTGATGAGTTGTCTATTTGTCTACTGCGAAAAGGTGTTTCTCGAATTGGTAGGAAATACAATCGCTTCGAAATGGTTAGATAATATGAACCCTTATAAAAAGGAGTTTTATAATATTCGGGACTACAAGCGTAAATATCCGGTACCGGTTTGTTCATTCCGTATGCCGGATGTGTTTTTGTCATACTACATAAACCGGAACCAGATATCCGTTCGCCGCCTGCATACTGGCACCTGAACTCCGTTTGATTGCACCCTAATTAAAAGCATGTGTCAATACTCTTATAGTTAAATAATAGTGCTAATATAGGAAAAATAAAATATATTAAAAAGAAAAAACCAACCTTACCATGCCAGATGACAAAATTGCGAATCAGTCGAACATGCAATGACTTCACAGCCAATCTTTCGAAATTCGTCCGAGCGGTCAGCAAACGCAATTATTTCAGTCGGACAAACAAAGGTGCTGAAAATATTACATAAAAAATGGACACTATGTATAATACGGACTGGCTCATAACAGAAGTCCGCAACGTACGTTTATCTCCTCATCACCCAAGCTCTTATTATATACAAGAAACAAGTTCAGGATGCATTAGACTTCCGATTCTAAACTAATTCCGATTCCGACTTCACAATCAATCGGAATCGGAATTTTAAGATTTTAATTTTATTCCTACTTGTTCTCATATGTTGCATAAAAATTCTGCATCATTTATCTATTATATAAATTGTTTCCGATGAGCTAAGTTACCAATAATTGATTTTAGTTTAGCTTTACACTACAGAGCCAAAAACGATTAGCAATTTGTTCATGCGACGTTTCTGAGAACTTCGTGAATTAAGCAAATATACAAATCATCTATTAGCTAACTATTCGATAATCGCTTTTAAAAGTTTGTAGACAATTTATTCCGATTCCTCGCACCTGGATACCCATTATTGCTGAAATTAGATTGCTTGTAACCCTAATAATTAGTGAAACATTGTAAAAGCGCCTAATTTAGGCTTATCAATTATGCTTACATGCAAATTATCTATTAGCTAACTACTCAATTATCGGTTTTACACGTTTGTAAACAATTTATTCAGATTCCTCGCACCCGAAAACCTTCAGTAAACCCTAATAATTAATGAAATAATTTAAAAAGTCCTAGTTTTGTCTTGTCAATGAAGCTAATATGCAAATTAGCTATTAGCTAACTATTCAATTATCGGTTTTGCATGTTTTAAAACAATTTATTCAAATTCCTCGCACCTAAAAACCCTTTAGTGCTGAAATTATATTGCTTCTAACTGTAATAATTAGTGAAATATTGTAAAAAGTCCTAGTTTAGGCTTATAAACTACGCTAATATGCAAATTATCTACTAGATAACTGCTCAGTTATCGGTTTTGGGGGTTTGTAAACAGTCTACGCAGATTTCTCGCATCCAAAAACCCTTTAATGCTAAAATTAGATTGCTTCTAACTGTAATAATTAGTTAAGTATAGTGGAAAGTCCTAATTTAGGCTTAATTAATTATGCAAATTAGCCTGTAGCTAATAAACGGCTTAAAATTTTAAAACCCCAATGCGAGGTTAACACCCCAAGATAATTGGCTTTCAAACAAAAACGTATATCGAAATCGATTCAGCCGTTCCTGAGATTCCTTTCGGACGGACATCCACCTTTCGACCCCCAAGTACTAAACATGAAACGCTTCGCGAAACTCCGAGCTTCGTTCAATAAATGTAGTCCCACTACGACTGGTAGTAATATTTTTACTGGAATGGGAGCCGGATTGGCCCGAAATTAAACCGGAATCGGATATCCGGTCAACCCCTGATATACGCATATACGATCGTTACCGAGCCGCAAGCCTGATTTGCAAATGTGAACATATGAGACAAGCTTGTCATAGCGCATGCATATTACATATAGAATAAGAATAGTTTTCATGCTTGCTGGCAATGTAGCTAACTGTCGTGCAAAATATGTAGTCGACTATAAAACGAGTTAAAACGCACGCGGCGTAGCGCAGTCCACCGTATCTACCTAGACTGTGTAGTATACATTTTCTACAAAACAAACAGGCTTACAAATCAAGCGGATAGAAAAACAACACCACGTATTTGCCTTTGTAGTCAGACAACTTTATGTTTTTAAATTGACCATCAATGACAGCAACACCTTCAAAATACGGGGCCGGCTTCCCGACAGTTGCTTTGGACATTTTGTTGTTACCCAGAAAATGCAGACAATATTACAGCTGAAAGGTAAAAGTATGAGTTAGTTAGTAAGTTAGAAACAAGTCTACCACAGTAAGCATGTGACACATCGGAATTTTGACGTTTTAATTTTAATCCTACTTGTTGTGATACGTTGCAGAAAAATTCTGAACTATTTATCTAAATTACTTTCGATGAGTTACTTATCAATAATTGATTGTACTTTAGTTTTTACAGAACCAAAAACCATCGGAAATTTGTACACGCAATGTTTTGGAAAATTGTTGCCAGCCAATAGGCACCGTAAATCAATGCAATTTGTATTATACTTGTCAATACAAATTCTCCGTACAGCCACAAACTTTCAAGGTAAATTTGTTGTTCGACTCTGATTCCGGTATAATCCAGTTCCGCTTCGCATTCTGGTTGAAGATGCGGGTTACGTGGCGCAGTGGCAGAGCGCTTACCTCTCGGAATCCTAAAGCCGTTTGTTCGAGCCACCCCTGCCCTGTATGCATAATTTTCCAGCTGCTTATAAAAAGGGTCCGAAGTTCCATTCCTACAGAAATAACTTCTAGCATTTCATAACATGCACCTGTTAATCCTACGACGTAATTTACGTATATAATTTTTACGAATGTATGTACTAGGGCTCAATAGGATATTTAGATCCAACAAAAAATCGATATCCTTTGCAATGCACTCTGTGTAGCATGCTTCCCGGTAGCATAGTCAACATATAGTAGAGGATATAAGCAGTTGGATAGGCTGGCTACGTGGCGCAGTGGTAACAGCGTCTGCCTTACACGCAAAAGGTGGCTAGTTCGAGATGACTAGTAATCCGCCTTCCCAGCTGATTAGTAAAAGGTGTGAAGTCCCGGTTTCTACTGTTGGTACTATACGGTCTGCACGACCCCTGTTTGAAGTTTTGCCAAAGTTAATGACCACGCCGGGAATCGAACCTCGGCCCTCTTGCTCTCGAGCCAAGCATGCTACCACTACACCACGCAGCCGTTGCAACAACTTCTTATACCGGTATATGTGCACAGGCATGGCAACATTTGCTTTACATACACTTACGTGCACATATACCGACACCTACCAAGACTGACAACAGGGATTACCAGTTAACATGAATTTTGCAACAACCTGAAACATATTCGTGCCGTGCTGGACCTGGGAATTCACAAAACATAATTTGACTATATTTCGAGGAATTTTTTTAATTTTCAAAGGTACAAATTATTGTTTAGCAATCGCCAGGTCATGTCGGGCGCATCACGAGTGTCGGTTTTCTCAAAATTATGTCCTATGAACAAAAAGAGGACTACGACACCTGTACTAAGCGAATCAGTACCCTATTTTTAGTGCGCCCAATATTTGGACTACGCATCATAAGCGGCCACAACACGCAAGAAACTACAATATAGCTATGTAATAAAACTAATAATACCTTTGTTATCTCAGTTTATTTATTCAATCAGCAAGTTTTAAAACTTCATTGAGCGTTGTGAGAATAACATTTAAGCTTAACAGGCTTAAGGCCAAACATAAGCGTAAGCCTGCCTATAAAACTCGTGTTAGCCTTTAGCTTAAGCTTAGTAAGCCTAAACATTTAAAGTAGAGGTATGCGCACAAGAGCATAGGAGGTAGGTGTACAAGAGCAGTTATATTTAAAATGGTACTTTGAAATTAAATATTGTTCTGCTGTGAAACACTGCGTAGGCGTGATAAAACCAAGCAGAGGACGCTACAATGATTGAGTTGCGAAGGCAAGAATGGCACGAATTAGTTGGATTGGTAGTCTTTTTTTAGTTGCTGAAACACAACTTAAAGCCTATCTCTGATTTTAAGTCGATTTTCGACTTAATTCACAAAACAGATTTAAACCGGATGTGAAATATTGCGAAGCCGGAGATAAAGAAACTAGTCGGAGCAGAAAATGGATCGAAATTCGGTACATAATGCGGATTCACGGTATATAAATGGTGTAGCTGGGATACGTTTTGTCACGTTCTATATATTGGGTAACATTTTGTCTGCGATGTAATACGCAATATGATATTCCAAAAACAGTGGTTGTCTGCTATTCACATCACGTATCGGTCACGTTTTGTCTTTCATATCATATGATATTCCCTACATTGTTTGTCAACATCATATGACATTTTAAAATTGTCTACTGAGTAAGTTGTATAATTAGGTTCGCGTATGGTGGAATATCATATGATACTAACGTTAGTATCATATGATATTACGAGACAAAAATAACAATACTAATATGGCGGGAAATTTAAATTTTGGCAGGAAAACTTATAATTTGGCGGGAAAATTATATTTGAGCGGGAAAATTCAAATTCTGGCGGTAAATTTAAATTTTGGCGCAAAAATTCAAAATTTGGCGGGAAAATTAAAGTTCTTCCAGAAAAATTCAAATTTCGGGGGAATATTCAAATTTTGACGGATTGTTTGATGATAGGTCTTAAACTACGTAATCAAATGTCATATGACTCTCCAAATTTGTTTTACTGAATATCATATCATATTTGCCCATTCGAACACTGGCCCATGTTACGCTGAGGGCCGTCCCGCTGTCCCGGGACAGTGGGACAGCGGGACAGTAGGACAGCGGGACAGTCGGACAACGGGACAGTAGGACAGCGGTACAGTGGGACAGTAGGACAGCGGGACAGTGGGACAGCAGGACAGTGGGACAGCGGGACAGTAGGACAGCGGGACAGTAGGACAGTGGGACAGCGGGACAGTAGGACAGTGGGACAGCGGGACAGTAGGACAGCGGGACAGTAGGACAGCGGGACGGTGGGACAGTAGGACAGTGGGACAGTAGGACAGTGGGACAGTAGGACAGTAGGACAGCGGGACAGTAGGACAGCGGGACAGTGGGACAGCGGGACAGTAGGACAGCGGGACAGTGGGACAGCGGGACAGTAGGACAGCGGGACAGTGGGACAGTAGGACAGCATGACAGTAGGACAGCGGGACAGTAGGACAGCGGGACAGTAGGACAGCGGGACAGTGGGACAGTGGGACAGCGGGACAGCGGGACAGTAGGACAGCGGGACAGTAGGACAGCGGGACAGTGGGACAGCAGGACAGTGGGACAGCGGGACAGTAGGACAGCGGGACAGTGGGACAGCGGGACAATAGGACAGCAGGACAGTAGGACAGCGGGACAGTAGGACAGCGGGACAGTGGGACAGCGGGACAGCAGGACAGTCGGACAGCGGGACAGTAGGACAGCGGGACAGTAGGACAGCGGGACAGTGGGACAGCGGGACAGTAGGACAGCGGGACAGTAGGACAGCGGGACAGTAGGACAGCGGGACAGTAGGACAGCGGGACAGTAGGACAGCGGGACAGTGGGACAGTGGGACAGCGGGACAGTAGGACAGCGGGACAGTGGGACAGCGGGACAAGTGGGACAGCGGGACAAGTGGGACAGTAGGACAGCGGGACAGTAGGACAGCGGGACAGTAGGACAGTGCGACAGTAGGACAGCGGGACAGTGGGACAGCAGGACAGCGGGACAGTGGGACAGCGGGACAAGTGGGACAGTAGGACAGCGGGACAGTAGGACAGCGGGACAGTAGGACAGCGGGGCAGTAGGACAGTGGGACAGTATGACAGCGGTACAGTGGGACAGCAGGACAGCGGGACAGCAGGACAGCGGGACAGTGGGACAGTAGGATAGCGGGACAACGAGACAGCGGGACAGTGGGACAGTGGGACAGCGGGACAGTGGGAAAGCAGGACAGTAGGACAGCGGGACAGTAGGACAGCGGGACAGTAGGACAGCGGGACAGCGGGACTGTAGGACAGCGGGACAGTAGGACAGTAGGACAGCGGGACAGTTGGACGGTAGGACAGCGGGACAATGGGTTAGTAGGACAGTCCCGCTGTCCTACTGTCCCGCTGTCCCACTGTCCCGGGACAGTTGGACGGCCCTCAGCGTAACATGGGCCCGAACACTTGTATGTTGAGATAACCTGTGAACCCGTGCTTTGTATAGCGATATCACATGATATTCGACTTTTATCTGTCGGTATCATGATAGTGAATCAAATTTATCTTGATGTCGAATCAACATGTGACAAAACGTGACCCGT
Organism: Enoplolaimus lenunculus; assembly: GCA_030248215.1. NCBI lineage: Eukaryota > Metazoa > Nematoda > Enoplea > Enoplida > Thoracostomopsidae > Enoplolaimus > Enoplolaimus lenunculus. Next base: position 51,676 of record JASANG010000075.1, read on the forward strand.
CTGCCCCAGTTATAACGTGAACCCCGCATAATACAATGACCCTATGATTGAGTTATTCACATAAATAGTGCGCGGACCAACTGCTGTAAAAAATTATCCAGGTCTGGATAAAGGCTCTACGTCATTTTCAGAAACTTGGTAAGAAGGATGCTATATTTAGAACTACAGTCTCTTTGCAGAGTCCAAGGACAACACAGATATCCTGCTTATAGAATTTCCGGTCCATGTTAATACGGGCCCATGTATAGAACAGGGGTTTCAAGTTTTCCAGGGCGGAAAACTAATGACTATGAGTGCAGCGCAGCCTTTCCTGTATGACGGCCTGATTTTCCACTGGCTTGGTAAGAAAAATCACAGGCATAGGTTTTGCTGGAGAAAATGGAAAATTCATGGAAAGTGGAAAATTTAAATGCTTAGATTATTCCTGGGTTGGTAGGGAAAATCTGAACGATAGGTTTTGTTTGGACAATGGGAAAAATGGAAAATTCCAAAGCCCGAATTTTTCCTGGTTTGGTAGTGAATTCAAACGCATAAATATTCCCAGGTTTGGTATGGGAAATCTGAAGCGTAAAATTTGTTTGGAAAACGTAACGTATAGGTTTTACCTTTAGGTAGGAAAAATCTGAAGCGCAGGTTTTGTTTGGAAAATAGGACAAGTGAGTAATTTAAACGCCTTAATTTTCATGGTTAGCCACCCCACGCTAAACACTACTTTATTGGAACAGCTAAAAGTATTCATAAAGCATACAACTGGGCTTTTGGCTCATTTACTAAGAGAATCGCTGAGTGCGTGGTGTCTAGTCTAGGTTGGAACTGAGGGACATCAGAACTTTCTACAAAGCAGCTGGAAAAGCCGGCCTCCGGAGCGGTGATAGAACCCTCAGCCTACGCATCGTAAGCGAATATTCTACCACTGTGCCACGCAGCCCGCCTCTCCAACTGCATTTTTCGTCGACTATATGTGTCGACTGTAAACTGCCAGCAAGCATACAACACAATGTGCATTGCATTTTTATTACATATGCACTAGGACAGCATGTCTCACATGCCTTCACGAGGGGGTCTTAAGAACGACAGCCCCCCATTCTGCTTCTAGGGGTTGTTCAGGTATCAAACCTCCCTCCGTTTGGGATTTTTAATTTTGGAGTTTTCGGACACGGCTTCAGTATGCACCACAAGCTTTCCTTCGAATTTTTTGACCTATGTAAGGTCAGTTTTCTGTTGAAGTGCAATAGGTATATATTAGCTTCAGCTTTAGACTAATTGCTTGCTTAGGCTTGGGTTCAGGTGTAGGGTTGGGTTTAGGAATAAACTCATTCTTAAGCTTACGGTCATGCGAGACTCACTTTATAACCGCGGGGCAGCCTGGGACACGTTTTTCCCTATTAGACAATTGAGTAACATTTTGTCTGCTATAGACCCTATATCGTATTCAAAAATTCGTATTTGTCTGCTATTATCATGCGTGGGTCACCCTTTTTTCTTCAATATCATATGATATTCGAGGCATTGTCTGCGAATATCATGATATGTTTTCAAATGTCTGCATACTTGAATTGCTTTACTTTTACGTTCAAAATTAGTTAAATGCGTATATATCTCGCATTTTTTGGTTACAAATGCTGCAATTGTTCGAAGTGAAATAGACACATTTGTCATTTTTTCTTTCAAATCTTTGGAACACCGGTGAATTTATGCACTCATCAATTGTTGACAGAAAAACAAAATATTTTTTGAATCTTTTATTACTTCAATATCCGTTTGCCGTTTCGTATTTTGATCACTATCCGTTTCTCTTATTTTTACTATCCGTTAGCACCTTGCCAAATTGTAGTGCATAAACGACTCCAGGACCAAATTAAGTGGAGTTCGAAACTTTAAAGCATACTTAGTTTTGAAAGTACATCTATAAATATAACCTTGCATTATCGCTCAAGGCTTTGGCACAAGGCAAATACACGTTTTTAATTCAACGGATAATTGCAATACAGAATATATATCAGCAACGAACGGCGGGTTAGGAATAAATAACAGTCCGTAACCGAATAACGGGTGGTACCCTCTGGAGAGGCCTAATAAATATTAGCCCCAATCTTATTCGGGTCACTACAGTACAGCAAAAGTAACCAAGATGATTTCAATCCTACGCTTAGGTTTAGCGATGAGTAAAATAATTTTAACACTCGTTTAGTTTGCGAAAGGGAGTCAAATTCTGGCCCCTGCAAACATCCGGGACGTTGACCGTTTGCCAGCGGGACTGCAATAAACTGATCTAAAACTTGAACAATACATTGGCTTTCATATGTAATTATTCGTACTAGAAATGAACTATTACTTAAATTGCGTTTCCACCTATCTTTTTTTGTATAATACAGTAACTTACAACGCTGCTTAAGATAAACATACCGTCATATTTGGGAATACATTAGCACTATATTAACACAACTATTGATATCTACAAACAGTATTCTCATTTGTATGAAAGTGTAACAGATATAACCAATCAGCAACAGTTTTTTGAACGACCTGCAGCAACTGAATTTCCAATCTCTTCATTCACTGGTTACAAAGGTACATCGTTAGACACCAACAGGTAATAGATCCTACTATGTATTTTGCGAATATTAGCACTAGACACTAGAACATAACTGCCGACAAGGATTTGCGTATTCATTACTTCCCAGAGTGTACTCGGAAGTCTGCCTGCTGGTCACGCAGAAAATTGACCTCCGGCAACGGTTAAAATTTTTCTGTGGGTTCTGGCAACTTCGGTACTGTAATATTTTGTATTTTTATCAAAACATGCGTCTAGTTGAGTTGACTTGTAACTTGAGAATATATATACACTAGTGTTTATTTCTTACTACTTCGAGAATACAAGCCCTAGAATGTGGTAGTTTAGACAACAATCGGAAACAGAAGCGTTGAACCGTCTTTCCACGCGGTTGATGACTGAACAACTTCTGCACGACACATTGGACACGTACGCTCTTTGTCGAACCACGTTGTCAAACATTCTTCGCAAAACACATGCTAAAATTTTACAAAACAATACTACACATAAAACAGTGTTGTGTTTTTGATAGAAAAAATTAGAAACATAGCTATAAAACAAAGCAAATATCTAAAACGCCAAATTCTACAACAAGCTTTTAATATAAACTGCTGAAATTCCAAACAAAATCCATTTAAAGCAATCAATAGACTTAGCCTCGAAACATTTCGCAAGCAAATTGTACGAAAATAGCAACAGGAAATATATTTTTGTCTGATCACGGACAAAAATTTAATTGTTGAAAGAATTTTAGCAGGAATAGAAATTTCTGTAAAACCCAAATAATTAATGCTACCCAGCCTTACTTTACACGACAATTCAATTGGTTCGACGTATTCATTGTAACATATTGGGCAGGTCGGTCCAGCGTCAAGCAGCGCAAGACGGCTTGGACGTTTACCGAAACTCATTGGATAAACTGCACCAAGCAATGAACGACAGAAACACTTCAGCCGTGGAATGATACGATGAGTCTACAATCAAATAAAGCACATTAATACATGGATTTTTGTGGAGAGAACTCACTGCTGTAATATGCACATGCAAGTTTTTGACAGAAAAAATTTGAAGCTAGAACTTGCAGCTGCCAGTTTTGGATGCAAAACTTGCATATGCAAATTGCTTCTGCACGCTGCAAAAATTTCCACGTGTGAATGAAGCATTATTGCTAGGAACTAGACAGGGTGTAAACGGATAGTAAAAATAACATAAGGGGAAACAGAAAACGTATATTTAAGTACAAAAGTTTACATGATGCCTTATTTAATCCCAATAGGTATTACCCAAAATTTTAAAAAGGTCGGATGAATTTCGTTATATTACGTATTTCAGTGCGAACAATAAGAAATTTAGAAGTCTCCCGAAATGACAACAAAACTTCACAGCCGAAATGGTCAAAAATGTCATCAAATCAGCCAAAAACCCGAAGGGATTTGGACCGGATAACATTGCACCGATCCGTTTGAAGATCCTCGGTCGCCGTGGTTTAGAATACATGGCTCAGTTGTTCAATCTTGTCATCGAGAACTGCATAATATCGTCACCTTGGAAGACAGGCCGGGAGATGCAACTAAAACCTGGTAAACCAGCGAAAGAACCATCATCATATCGGCCGATCTCGTTTCTCTCACCAGCAGCTAAGACACTATAAACACTAACTTCTACCAACGATCAACAATTGCTTTTTCCCCGCGGACCACCAGCATGGTTTCATCAAAGGTTGATCAACAATCATCAGCGCCCTCATGGAATCCACGACATCTGTTAAGTTGCTGGGTGTCATTTTTGACATCATGCTAAGCTTCAGTCACCATGCCACCTATGTGGATGGAAGTCAGGAAAAAAGTCATCGTGCAAAGTCATCATTGGCTTCACATGGGAAGGCAAGATAAATTATTGGCAACGACGTTACAAAGTCATTGGCAGATCGATTTTGAACTACGGTGCCTCGGTATGGTCGCCAAATATATCAAACAGTCGATGGAAAGACCTCCAAACACAACAAAGTACTGCCTTCATAGTCATCACCGGATGTTCGAAAATGACGAAAGAGCAACTGCACAAGGAAGTCAACATGTTGCCGGTCAAAAATTATACGTTCATGCTTACTGAGCAATACCTGCTGCGTTGTCACAGGGCGGAACATATAATCCATGGGATGGCATTCCCAATGCCCAACCTCCCAGACTGATGCGACAAACTATCATCAGCAGTTTCCCAAACATTGACCAATGGATCATCAGAAAACCACTTGATAATGCAACGTATAAACCATCGCTAAAACATATCCACGATCGCACACATCTAGACGGGGTGATAGGCTACATTGCATTCCCCCGGTCCTACTTGGCAAACACCCACCTCCTATCTAAAAAGAACGTAAGCTGCCAAGAACCACCAGTTGTTGTAAACTGGCGCGGCTCAGAGCAGGCTACTGGCCTTTGCTCAGCGACTATGGCCAGAATCAACCCAGACACACAGGACTCATGCCTGAAACGCGTAGACACGCCACACAACACCGCTCATCTTTAAAATGCCGGTCTAATCTGCTGACTTGACACCGGAATCACTATGAACCAAGCCGGTGGAAATCGCCGCTTTCCTAGGCCTGGCAACTCAGTGACTCGTAGCAATTAGCGTTACAAACGCATCAGTAGTACGAAATATTTTTTGATCAAAAACGTTCCCTGCTCTCTCAATAATATTCATTTTTAAAATTAACCCTACCGTAACATGTGTCCCAGAGCATTGACAAGGGTCTAAGTGCATCTTTTCATATGAGCGTAAAAGTAGTGTGCGTAATTTTACAACATAAAATAATTTCTTTTAACTGCCGTTCGTACATATTTGGCGCACAAACTTTATGTCGTTTTTGTTTATGTGCAGTTTAGAAAAACAATGGGGTTAACTCTACCCTTACATATGTTACAGAGCATTTTGCAACACGCGTTAGGGTAGGCTTAAGCAATTTTTGCATTATACGGTAGGTTAACGCATGACAATTTTAAAATTTGACTCGTGTTAAACCTACTTTACAGTGTTTCGGTGTCAAAATGAATTGTGACGATGCATTGGCGGTACTGCCCAAAAGAAAGCTAAGATTTGATAAACCGCACACGCGGGCAAAAGCAAAAGTTAGAAACCACAAGTGTCTGTGCTTATGTACCTTTTTCCAAAACATAAGCAATTACTTCTAACCGTAACTATATATAATATCTATTTGAAGCCATACAAAAATTATAATACATCATTTTACCTTTGCGTAAAAATAAAATACTAGCATCATGATGCAAATGCCACGCGTAATTGTACCACTATACGCAGATGAGTACAAGTATACGGACCACGGTGCCATTGGTAGGCAAAACCGGTACAACTGACTAGTATTTTCGACCAATTGATACAACCGACCCTAAAACCAAGAACAAAAATTTATCTGAAAGTCAAGACAGTATTTCAAATTTAAACCGTGTTTATTACTTTGCTGGTTTTGTTGCCGTTCGACGATGAAGCGTGGCAAAAATTGTAATGTTGGCAGCTAACGATAAAGTGCTCATTTATGATAACACTGTTACTAATGATTATGCTCGCTGCTTACATTTTCTTGTGTGTAAATCTGTAAACATTATTCTCAACTGCTAAACATTAAGCACCCCAGAAGAAGTACTTGATCTGTTCATACCAACTGTATATAAGAGGAGGTGGCGGACGGCGCCGTACGGCGGTGGGCGGCGCACTGCGGTGGCGGACGGCACAGCGCGTAACTGCGATGCACAGAAAAGTATAAAACAACCCTTAAAGACATAAAAACGCTAGAGTTGCACTGTTGACTGCAGTACGTAAGACATCAGCTTTGCAGCTCAATTTCAAAACCAACCATTGCAAAAAATAAACAGCTAATATGAAACTTCAAAACATACTCTTCGTTTGAACGATATCACAAATGAAGGCGTTGCAGCTAGCATCGCTTTAGTCATTATTGATGCAAATTTTGCAATAAAATCCGCAACAAGAACTACCCAAATCAGTGCGCTCAATGTTGTCGGAGTATTAACCAATACAGCTGGCGGAACAAACATCAAACTGCAAACGAATTCTTAATTGCATGGACGCATCATTACTCAAGTAATCACAAATATTTTAAAATTCAAATTAAATTACATTATATAAATTTTGTCTTCAAAATTATACAAATCATGAAACTTTCCAATAATTAACATTTCACTACATGGTCCTCTGTTTCAAGCAACATTCACAAACTGTCCGAAAGACTCAGGTTCGTCTTTGAAACTTGTCATTAATATACGCCACTGTTTTCACAACATTATACATTTTTCTAGGTCATTGTACAATGAAGCCGGAATACAGTCGTTGCCAGGATTAAGCAATAGGTTATATACTCCTCAAAGCCAGCCAGCCAGACTACATTCAATAGACATAATGTATACCTCTTATAAAGTTCTTCGCTCGCAAACATTTGAAGAAGCGCCGTTATGCTAATTGATAGCATTATTAACACATACAGCAATGCCAATTTGCGTCTTTCGGCCTACAACATAGAGTACTTTGATTTAGGTAATAATTACATTTGGCATATAGATTTTAAAAAATGCTTTCTTTTCATGAGTACTGAAAAACATATGCCCCGCTCGCTCCTAACTTAGGCTGTTAAATGGCGCAATAATTAAAAATCTATACAATCAAATACATCAATTTTACCTTTACAGCAACTTCCCGAACGACGACATGATCAGTATGCCATTGAATGAGACAAAATAAGCCGATCACAATGAGTCCTAGTAACCAAAACTACAGCTATATAATATTGAAAACAAACCTTGCTTCTAAACCAAAAAATTCCAGAACATTTAATTTTTAAATTTTCTGACTCTAACCTTAAAAATTCAACAATATTTTTGTACCTCATCATTATAGCAACAACGTTACGGTATAAACCATACGTAATCTGTAAGAAGCGATGGCAGTGTAATAGATATCAAAGTTCTACACACTCTGTTAACCATCTTTCTCTCACTATCTATCTATCTATCTAAGATATAAATACAATACATATATTATTAATATAGGTTAAATAAAACGTACCAGTCGCATGGTCAAGCAAACATTTCGTTACAAATATTAACATAAACGGCGCATAGTTTAACGCAAAGCGGACCACACTTCTAATTTCCGGATTTTCTGCCATCTGGGCAATACTGCGCCATTCAGCGGCTAAGTTCTCAGGTGTCGTTACTGGTCCTGCGGCCACATTAGTGGCATGTGTATTTACACCAGAAGCAGAGTTCCCAGCAACCACATTCGCTGCTAAAGATGTTCTTTCACTACCACCAGGATCATTTTGGGTAATGTCAGAAGTAACATCAGTTACGGCTGCACGAGAAACTGTGTTACCACCGCTAGCATAATTTATAGTACTGTCAGATACGTTATGATTTTCTGAAACAATTCCAAGATGTAAGTTACTGCTTTCACGAGTGGAATTTCCTAGAATAATGAAATAAAACCTCGCAAAATTCTACTTTCAGGGATGTGCCGATTAATTGGCATCGGCATCGGTAATAATCGGCAACTTTTCGTGAGTATCAGCATCGGCATTGCAAAAAAACTGCCGATTCTTTGCCGATACTTTTTGCACATAACAGTCAGTCAGATTGCTATGAATTTCATTTCTGGGCGCATATCAGTGTGTCAGGTCAGGAAAACATTTATCTCTTTCCCGTTTGTGTTTTAAAAAATTAACTGACACGAACCGTTGTTATAAAATTGTAATCGTTTATATATGTTGTTTAGGGTTTATATCTTCATATAGTGATGTAACGTAGTATCCTATCTGTTAATTAAGCATGGTGTGCTGAAGTTGGAATCGGCATTGGTTCGGCATCGGCAAAATTTCAAAACAAGAATCGACATCGGTATATTGGCATCGGCAAAAATTTTGGTATCGGCACACCCTACTTTCCATTTTAAAATAAACAAATATACCAGATATATTTGTTGTGAACGTTGAGCCTAAAAAGTAAAAACTCGGTTTTCGAGGTTTTGTCTTGGCTTGAAACAACCAAAATAAAAAACCGCGACTGTGACCAGGGATGTGCGGTCTCGGTCAAAAAATGAAACCCGAGACAGAGACCCGACAACCGAGACCGAGACTGTTTGGTCTCGGTCTCGGCCAATTTTCGATCGCTATCGAGCATAAAAATATGTTTTCTTACAAAAGTTTTAAATGTTTTTCGTACTTCTGTGTCATTCTAGCATAATAAAATGTTTCATCTGCTCAAAATTTATATTAAATACAAAAATTAGCGCAAAATTGTATTTTTAACAAAAACACACTGACCAAACACAGATATTTCCAACCAAAATGAATCGTGGATCGCCAGTATATTTAACTCTATTAATAGTAAACGCTTTTTAGCGTTTATCAAAATAATATTTTACCGTTAATTGGAACTTAATTTTTTGGCACGATTCCTTAAATGTTATCTATAAATACAACTATCTGTGTTTTGACACAACAATACCAAAAAGTTTGGGGTTTAATTTACTTGATAGTATCAAAACTGCAAAAAATTTGTTGTCAAAACTAAAAATCAACAAATACAACGGACGTCCGTTTTATTGTGAACGTTGAGCAGTAAAATGGGAACTTGTCTTTCTCCTTTGGTCTCGGTTTGAAACCTACCGAGACTCAAAAACAAAACCGAGACCGAGACAAGCCAAATCCCGAGACTTACCGAGACCGAGATCCAGACCGCACATCCCTGACCGTGAATTCGCAAATACCGTGACTTCGAAAATACCGTGCTTGGAGACCACTCATCCCTGACGCATTACAGTTTACGATAAGCAAATTAAACTCTAACCTACCGTCATCAGTTAGGTGCTGGTTAACAGTTGTATTACTTTGCAAAGATGGACCTTGCAATTCTAGAGACCGAGTTTGACTTTCGTGATTTCCTTGAGCCCCAGGAATCGAAACAGACCGATTTCCAAAAGCAGTTGCAGCCGATGAAGAAGGACCAGCAATTTCAATGTCGACCACAAACTCCGCTGGTATAGAACGCCTTCCTCCATTTGCACCGACGCTGACACCAGTCGCATCGTTCAAAAATCCTGTAAAACGCATATAAGCCTGTTTCGGCGTATGAGTTAAGCAATATATTAGCAACACATACCACATAACTCATAAACAAGTTGTACATTAAAAAGAAAAATAATGTTGTCACATTTAAAATTACCCGACATATTATTCCCGGTAATGGGATCAAATCCTCCTGCGTTTCCCTGCTCGCCAATGTTACCATTACTAATTAAGCTATTTAAACGAACAACTTGCGTTTGGAGCTGTTGTACTAGATCGGGATGTTCTTGGCCAACCTAAACATATCAGACAAATAAAACAGCAGGGTTCTACCGGAACTGCTGTTCCAGCCGGAATTCCTGCAAAAATTCAATTTTTGTTGCTGTTCTGTTCCTGCACTCAAAGATATAGGAACCGGAATTTTTACGGTTGGACGCTATTTGAAAATAAGCGTGTTTTGCGATCAGTTAAAGTTTGTTACTGAACTACTGAACAGATTGATGTATTTTCGCAAAACCTGATGATGAAATAGCTGAAAATCCTCTTAAGATATTTTTGGCAAGTTTTCTAATAAGTAGTACAGTAATTCGGTGAAGAAAATTGCTTTCAAATTCCGGTTTCTGTTCCTTTTTCGGTTTCTGTGGTGACATGCGAATGTTTTGAGGCAAAACAAACCTTATACGGATGCTGCGCATTGGGTTAAACACTGCTACATATGCAATGTTTTCATATGTTGCAGCATTTAGAAACATGAAAGAGCCAATATACATAATTGCAATGTTAGCCTACTCAAATATGATACCTGCAAAAAATTATTATTAAAGTTAAAAGCAAACCAAAAACGTAAAGAAAATAAATTTAATTTAAGTATACACCACATATACATACCTGGTGAATTTCGTTTATAAATTGCGTCACAGCGTTGCGAAATCGTTGCGGGCCATTAAATACAAATCTTCTGTCGTTAAACCAGTTCCTGTTCATTTCCGTTCGTTCGAGATAATTAACCTTCTGCAAAGATACTGGTTATTGTTTTGCATATGCATTAACACTGAGAATTGCGTAAAAACAGATCACAAAAACTGAAACAGCTACTCCACGCTTAAGAGTCAGGGGCTAATTCAACGCTCACTAGAATGCTGCGCTTGCATACCATACGCTATAATGAAAGTTTTTCGCTAGCTACGTATATAAAACTGACACACATAGTGATAAAAAATTTATCATGCTTCTATATAAATGTCTGAAAGTTTGTTTTCAATGCATTTAAGTTTTACATTATAAATCGGCACAGAATACTTGGTGGTAGTGAACTTAACTAAACGCATGACTTTTGTACATTTTGTTCATTGGAGTTGGTTAAGCACATAAAAGATATGCTTGTCCGTTATGTGCGCATGCAATATTAAGTACGCTGTATGTATGCTTGCAGGCAGCATGGGTTCGACACTTAGTCGATTAATGAAGTAGTGAGAGAGGCGGGTTACGCGGTGCTGTGGCAGAGCGTTTGCATCAAAATCAGCAGGCTTGAATATATTAATAAAAGGGTCGGAAGTCCATGTTCCTATACTGGGAGGCTACTCAGCAACCGCAATGGTAAAATGCTGCACTTTGAACACGGCATGCATCCAGTCGAAATAGGTTTTTGTCTATTTCGGTAGTGGAATTTTTCATCATTTTACAAAATTTATTTGCTTGGTGCGCTAACAATTTTTTCATTTGGTACAATTTTGAGGAAAAATTGCCGAGATTTGTTAAAACACATAATAACCAAAAGAATTGAAACAGCATTTTGCCGATATTTGCTAAAATTGAAGTCAAAAATTTACGTTAAATTTTGCCTTTACCTATGACTCCGGCTAATTTTAATGGTTGGTCTCCGGCTGTGCTAAATTTACATAAATTTGCACATGAAGTAGTATTGCGAAGATATAATATGCAGGTGAACAAGGTTTGGAGGGTTTTTCATGGAAGTTAGTTGTTTTTAAAATTCAGAATTGTTGGCAAATAAACCAGATTTTTGTTTACACCGGCTCCTATCTTTTCAGCACTGGTTGCACCCTGGATCGCGCTATTGTTCATTGCAAACAAGCAGCAATCGTTCGACATAAAAATTTAAAATTACGAAATTCATTCCAAATCTTAAAATTTGGGCGCCAGTGTTTATACTTCATGGGGCCGTCTCGTTTTCTGGTGAGACTACAAAAACGTAGCTTAGATTTTTGACTATTTTTTGGTCAGGCTTGTCGGATATTCCCCGGCGCCCCTACGCCGAGGAATATCCGTCGGCGCGCTAAAACCCGGCCCTCGAGCCCCAGAGAGCCCTCGGGCCGACCCCAAACCCCCCTTTCAACAACTACAACAACAACAATAATAATAACTTAAACCCCCCCATGCCCGCGTCGGTTACTGTAGCGCTATCAGCGCTGTGTAAATCTCGTATTTATAGTGCCGGCACACTGTTCATATTGTAGCGCTCTACGCGCTGTTGTATACGTACACGTGTTTCTCGCCGCACTGGGCATCAGTTATATTTGCACCTCTGATCGATTCTCGTACGCTTCATATTACGCAGTGTAATAACCAATTTATTAATGTGTCAGTGTAGACAGCCGCATCAATTTTAAAAGTTTCGCAAACAGTGAACAGTTGGTTTTACAAAGTTATTATTGATAGCAAAGCGGGGTCGATGACCCGGGAGGTCGAAACTTGTTGTTATTGTTAGCGATTTCAAATTCAAATTTGATTTGTTTTGCGGTTTCAACCTGGTATTCGGGCTAGCGCGCCGAAGGCACCCAGGCGTGGACTGCTCCGCAGTCCAGCCTGGCTGCCCCCCTTCCATCTAACCCCACAAATGCAGCTATTTTACGAAGTATTTTTAACATCGCTACTCAAGCCGATTCTACGCGTATTTTCACTAGTTTTCAAGTAGAAGATTTAGCGGCTAATAACTAGCCAAGAAACCGTCAGATCAACTTGAAACTTTACATCTAGAAGGTTCGAAGAAATTCCTATCTAGTGACATAAAAATTAGTTCGGCCAAGAAGGCCTGTGCCGAGAAAAACATATGCTACTTTACGGACCCTGATTTTCCGTATCTAAAACATTATGAGTGTCTACGGACATGTGTGTCTAAAACAAGTTTGTGTGTGGCTCAAGCCACTTGTACTTGCGTATAAAAAACGCGTGTATTATGATTTTTGTACTTGTTGTATTACGGAGCTGCTTAACCTGCCATAGGGCAAGGCCCGCGCGGCAGGTTCAACGGCTCCTCTATGGTTTTAACCCAATTGCATTCAGGTTTATCGCGTACGATAATACTTAACGGCAATCTAATTCGCGCTCTAGCGCTTAGTTATCTACTGGGTTAAAAGTCCGCGGATAGCGGCATTAATAATAATTTCGGCTTCGGCCTTATCAAATAATTTCGGGTAGTTATTCCCGCTTTTGTTCGGCCAGCTCGGTTCCCCCGGAAGACCGTAGCTGGACCCTTATTACCGTCATTACTGTGTCGTTACTGTATAACTTGTATTATTGCGTTAATAAACAACCAGTATTACTGGTCCCTGTGAACCTGAGTTGAAGGTTATAATTGGTGAATGTTGGACTCGAATAAAAACACTCACAGCCGGCTCCCCTGTCGAAAATAGGTTCACACAGGCGGAGTTATATCCATGTGTTTCTGTACCCACCCAAGTCAGAAACCCAACAACTTATATGGTGACCACGATACTTTCGCAACCTTCAACTTGGATCAGTAAACCCTGGTAACTATCGCAATGATTGTAACTATAATAACTTACCATAATAATTAACTCGTTATCACTGTCCCCGTACTAAAATAAATCGTTGACTACTTAATCAACTGTATTCAACCGATTGTATTATATTTTTTATTCGATTCAATTGTAATTATGCCTGAATCAGATCTTGACTGTTCATTTGATGACACTCAGAACACTACAATCTGTAATAATAATGATCAATCCCGGCCCCCGTCCCCGCAGACCAGCGTGGGTGCGGCGGCCGTAACCACACCAAAATCAACCATCGACCCATCTCAACAGACCATGCTGACGATGGTGTCCGATATGCTCACCCGCATGGAATCAAACACCCAGGGCCGTCTCGAAACAATCACAACGAATCAGACGCAGGTCCTGGATGCAGTAACAGCGATTGACAGCAAATCCGAACAGCGGATCAACAACGTCATTTCGCAGCTGGAACACAACCGGCAGCAGTCAGGAGCTGCACAACAGCACCTGCAGGCCCAGTTCGATCGCTTGGAAGCCGAATGCCGCCAACGGCTCGCACAAATCGAAGCAACCCGCGGCAGTCAAATCATCGACACGACAACGACGGCTAGTCAACAAGTGTCGGCCGACGTCCAAATCACCCCAATAGCCAACAACAGCAGCGCGAGGAGTAACCCACTCCCTGGCGCAGACCTACCCCTGAATAACCGCCCAAATTCCGCGATGTCGGCTCATAGCTTCCACTCAGCGGCGAACAACAACGCAAACGGTGCGCCAAACAGTCCACCTCGCTCAACCAACAGCCAGCCGTGGACCGTCAATGGCAACGAGCTGCAACTGGACGTCAACCAGCCAACCCGTCTGACGATCCCAGTTTTGCAAACTGTTCAATCGCGTCCGTTTTCGATCAAAAAATACGACGGCACGTACGATTTCGAACAGTTCATGCGGTTGTTCAACGACGAACTCGAGATGGGCGATATCAACAGTGCCCAAGAAAAACTGCGGATGTTCAAGCGCCATATTGTCGACGCTGCCCGCACCTTTTTAGATCGGTTGCAATGCGAATATCCCCAAGATTCAAAAGACTATGACTTTTTAGTTCGCCAATTCCGCGACCGATTCTCCACAACATCGAAGTTCACAGACAGTCTGCGCCGATTCAAACAAATCAAACAAACCGGATCGGTCCGCAACTATTCCGATGAACTCAAAGTGTTCTTTGACAAACATCTCAAAGAATACTATGGTCACCCGGAAGTCGCTGAATCCATCCTGTGTGACACCTTCCGGGAAAACCTCAAGCCAGTGTTGCAGCGATCCATCTGCTCAGAAGAAGGCAACTCCTTCGCCTCTCTGTGCCATCGCGCGACCGTGGCAGAACGCAACCTGACGACGTTGAACGAAGTCCACCCGCGAAGTAACCAACCGACCGGCGTGGCCCAGAACAACAATCAACGTAGTCAGCCAAACAACAACGGCCGTCCGCAAAACAATAATAACGGCGGCCGCAGTTATTCGAACAATCAAAATGGTGGCGGTCAAGGCAACCAAACCAATTCGAGTCAACGCAACGGTGGTCAACCGCAGCAAAACAACTCGAACCAGCAGCAGCAAGATGTCACATGCTATCGCTGCAACCAGACCGGGCACTACGCCAATCGGTGCCCCGAGGCCCAAGGCAACCAGCCAGCCGCCAACCAACAACCTCAGCAACAGACGCAGCAGAATCGCACAAACAACCAGCGTCAGAACAATGGCCAAAGCCGCAACGCCAACAACGGTGGACGTAACCAAGGCAACAGCGGTGGCAACCGACGCAACAGCGATGCTGCAAAACAACAAACGGAACGCAAGTGCGACAACTGTGGACGCAACAATCACACCACAGAGCAATGCTTCCGCAAGAACCAAGGCGGTGAAGGATCCGGCAACCAGCCTCCTCCCGCCCAAGCCAATAGCAACCAAGTGACGCTAAGCAGCCCGCGTAAGAACCGTGGCACTCGAGGTGGTCGACGACACAACCCGCGTCCTACCATCCCGACCCCTCTCATTCACCCTGGCAATTACTCACCCACGTCCTACGCCGATGCAGCGTCACACAACATCAATTTTCGCGTTCGTGACGGCAACAATTCCCGCAACACGAACATTTCCGCCCTGCACAACGGATCCATCTCCATCCCCCAGTGTGCCAGCACCAGCGTCGACGTCCGACCCACACGATTTTACATCGAAGCCAAGATCGACCGCTTCTATATTACGGCACTCTTAGACAGTGGGGCAGATGTTTCCTTGATGCACTACGATTTATACAAACAATATTTGCCACATCTCCCAATTAATAAGAACTGTACCCTAATGTGCAATGGGTTTGATAATAAACAATCTGTCCAGACTCTAGGCACTATTACCCAATGTATGGCAATTGGCAACGTCAACAAACGCGTCACCATCCATGTCGTCCGCCAGATGCAAACAGGTCTACTGCTCGGCGACGATGTCCTATCCGATTTCGGCATGATCCTCGATTACAATCGCACCCAAGTCCTGGTCGCGAACGAACCTGTCGAATCATGGACAATGGGACGCACCGTCCAGAACAACCGATACGTGGCGGAATACATCAAAAACTCCGAACCACGCCCAGTCAACACCACTCCCCGCCGCCAACCCACGCACGCAAACATCTGCCGCGTGGCCGTTAGCGCGACAATCCCGGCGCAAAGCGCTTCCTTCGTTCGTTGCCAAACAAAGTCAACAGTGCCAGACGGCTCCGAACTTATCGTTGAGCCCGCGCGGCCGGTTAGCATGGATGCCCCAATCCTGCTACCCCGCGCCGTTATCAAAACTTCGTCCGATTGTCAATTCGACGTGCCAATCGTCAACTTGGGCGACACAGCAGTCAAAATTTCGGCCAACACCGAGCTAATGGTCGCCGAGACAATCGAGTCGACAACTACATTGGTCACCGCCGACGAAGCAACGGCCAATGCCTACAACGTTGACGCGTACCACCCGACCCGGCCTGGTCGCGCCAACAAACAACAACCAACAGCGCGTGTCATGGCAACAACCACACGTCCTGACCGCAAGCTACAAGCCGAGCAACTCGTCAACGACTTGCGCAACAAATGCAAAGCAGCTCAAAACATCATTCTACCCGAAGGTGTCAGCCTGCGCGATTGCCGCATCTCAGAAGACGAGAAAGAACTGCTCGCGGCACTGTTGGAAGACAATATTGACGTTTTTGGACAGGAAGATGTCCCTCTTAAGCCGACCGACGTCGTTCAACATCGCATCGAAGTGTCAACAGATCGACCAATTCAACAGCGAATGCGACGTCAGGCCTTCGCTTACAAAGAAGAGATCACCAAAAACGTTCAAAAAATGTTGCACGTTGCACGACGGCTTGATTCAACCTTCTTCAAGTCCGTGGGCGTCCCCCGTCGTCCTCACAAAAAAGAAGGACGGGACGCGCCGCTTTTGTGTCGATTATCGCCGTCTCAACAACGTAACAAAGAAAGACAGTTTCCCGTTGCCGCGCATCGACGAAACCCTCGACGCGCTGCAAGGCGCCAAATATTTTTCGACACTCGATTTGCAATCCGGCTATTGGCAACTCGAGATGGCGCCCGAGGATATCGAGAAAACCGCCTTCATTTGCCACGAGGGCCTCTTCGAATTCCGTGTGATGCCGTTTGGACTATCAAATGCGCCAGCGACATTTCAACGGACAATGCAGATGGTACTGTCCGGCCTCCTGCTCGAGACGTGCCTCTGTTATTTGGACGATGTCATCGTGTTTTCCTCGACAATCGACGAGCATCTACTCGATCTGGACGAGGTTTTCAGCCGTTTTTGAGCCAATGAACTCACGGTAAAAGGTAAAAAGTGTCAGTTCGCCCAGAACCAGGTCCATTTTTTAGGCCACATTGTCTCCCCCGAGGGTATCTCCCACGATCCCGAAAAAATAAAAAACATTTTGGAGTGCCCTATCCCAAAAACTGTTACCGATGTCCGGTCCTTCTTGGGAATCACGGGGTATTATAGACAATTCGTTCCGAACTATGGCACTATTGCTAATCCGTTGTATGAACTAACTCCCGGAACTAAAAAAGGCGTCTCTATTAAGCAACGCTGGACTTCAGAACACCAAAAAGCGTTCGATGAACTCAAAAAACATTTAACTTCGCCCCCCTTGCTCGCTTATCCGGACCCCACTAAGCCATTTTTACTGTATACAGACGCCAGCAATGAGGGTATCGGATTTATATTAGCGCAGCTAAACGCTGAAGGCAAGGAGCGAGTTGTACATTATGGCAGCAGGAAGCTGAATGACGCTGAAACTAGGTATGCTGTCACTGAAAAGGAATGTCTTGCCGTTGTAAAAGCATTCATGACTTTTAAACCCTATCTTTTGGGAAATTTCACAACGGTCATAACAGATCATTCCCCCCTCACTCAATTATTGAGTAAAACTAGGCCCACTGACAGCATACCTACGGCCAGGCTTATGCGATTTGTGTTGAAATTGCAAGAATTTGACTTTACTGTAATTTATAAACCTGGTCGCAAGCATAACAACGCCGACGCAATGTCGCGACCCCCAATTTTAGAATCTGCTGACCCGCGGGCGGCGCAAACCAAAGTCGCCCCGGGCTGCAATTCCGTATATTCGTCAAATTCTGCGACTTTACGAGAGCAAAATCTACTCGTACGTATTATGTATGACTGTGACTCTGCGGAAACTGCGTCTACTTGCGAGAACACTAAAGTTACTGGTGAAATCTTAGCATTACGTAGACGCCGTCCTCAAAATAACCGGGGGAACCATCGCGTCCACGAGGAAATTCGGGAGGCTATCCCAGACCCTCCCCCGGAAAATTCTGCAGAAACCCCCGAAAATGACGAATTCCCCGGCTCAGAACCTGGGTGCGCCACCTATGAGCGCCCCACCTCAGTCGAATATTTCGCCATTGAAACCCCGTGGGAAGCGGAGGATATCCGCCGGGCCCAAC
>JASANG010003199.1:0-70017 GCA_030248215.1 Enoplolaimus lenunculus
AGAAGCACCGCAATGGCCAAATACGCAACTTTATCAATCAAGTTCAACCTCCAACTTGTATATTATGAATGTTCCGCGAAGGATTGGAGGTTTATACAGCATTTATATAATGTTGTATCTTTCGATATTAGGTACTGCTGAGTGGTGTATGCATAATTATTAGCACAACCGTCTACGGTATTTGTTCACAAAGAATGTAGCGCGGAAAAACGCTTTTATAAGATTCAATTTTGTATATGCGCTGAACGACATCTTTGTTGTATGTACTGTTTTAGGCGGAAGTTTTACATTACTGAACGAGTTGCATATTCCATTTGTAGTCTCTGGAAATCATGTCAACCCTGGAATTGAATCATCTTATACAGCCAGAGACGTTACGGTTTACATCACAGGCTTCTGATGGCAGTGGACCAGTTTTTCAAGTTAGAAGAAAAAACCCTGAGAGGAGTGCGGAGGCCCATAGAGGACAAGTTTGGTATCAAGCAAATAATATCTAAATTTCTCTGTTATGTTTTGCAGCTTGCTCACATTCCTCAAAGCAATATATATGTTGGTTTTGAATGCTAAATCAAAGTTGAAAATTAAGTATATACGCGGCGAAAATATTGTTCTTATCTCAGTACTGACGAAAACAGGGAGCAAGTGGATATCCGGACCAGTCTGCGATCCTGCTCCAAACTGATATCCAGTTCCCTTGCCGTATAGTATTACTAACCTGAATATTGCCTTTCCGTGAAAATATATAGTGTATCTGACTCCCGGGAAATCTTATACAGTATTTTTACTCTCCAGTAAAAGTACTGTATGCCTGTTGTATTTTTACTTTCCTTATAGGGATTTTGCCTTCTATCACATTAGCACTAGTTTGAAAAGAATTAAACAAGAACAAACTTTGGGAGTGGACCTGTTAATTGATGAATCACAGCCGGAATAGACAGAGCAGAGCCGTGCTTAGAAGAGACTGAACCCTCCAGTCCGGGGAGGCGCCTAAAAAGACTGTGCGAGGAAAGACAAATCAACTTTAAAGAACTTCCACTAGAGCCAAATGTTGTATTTTCAAGGAATTTAAATGCAAAAACATGGGTTATCAATGTTCATGGTGTTAAACTTTGTGACAACAAGTGACCGTATTTGATTTCATGCTGCAGTTGGGATTATGAGCAAGTCAAGAAGTAAAATGAAAAACTAAAAGCTAACACTTAATTCTAATTCATTAAACATACGCACTTTTGTAAAAACTTAAATACTTTTAACTGGTGAAATTTATATGCTATATCTGGATCGTTCCAGTAAAAATTTACTACCCGGCTTCGGTATCCGATAAATATTATCCGGTCGCACCGTGCGAGACTCATTCAGAAGTGCAAAAGTTTAAACTAGAAAGTTATATATTTTTCTGGGTTAAAACTGTCGTAGCGTAAAGGCAATCGTTTATTTTTATGAAATTTTTGGCTTATATTAGTCTCCATGACTTTTGTATATGTCTAGGACTCCGTGTGCTGCTACCACTGGATTGCAACAGGCGGGAGAGATCGCCTTCTTTGCGAGAACAATTCCATCGTGAACGATTGGCTCAGTTAGGGCCTCCAACCAGGTTTGTGATTCGCGTTTTGTACTTACAATTTTTAATGTGATCAACACTAACGTTTTGATATGCATGCTATGTATCATATATTATCTAAAACAATTTTTATTTTCTTATGTTTTGGTTTCTACGGATAAATTAACAATAATATAACTTTACATCTAACGGAAATCTCAGGAACCGCTAGGACCAATTTAGATCGGATTTCAGTACTAAAAAGTTTTTAGATGCCAGAATCTGACTTAAACGCTTTTCCTAAATTTCCAAAACACAACACTATAGTTAGCTACGACTAATTAGCATTTACCATTAGCTGATTTGGTTCAGTTTAACTTAAAATTTTTTGTATTATTTTCACTAATTATGGTTATAAGCTATGTGATTTAAGTACTAAATGTTTTTTTGGGAGCGATGAATTTGAATTAAACGGTTATAAATCTTCAAAATACAATAACTGGACAACTAGCCATCAAGGTGCAACCGGATATGGGATTCCGGTAACAATCGGTGTTTGTTTCCGTTTCTGTTATTGAAATAACGGAAATTCAGTTTGCATTTCTAGGTTCAAAATAAGTTAGAAGTCACGTGTATATCTCGCATTTATTCGTTACAGATAGGCTGCAAATTTCTCGAAACAGAATACATACCGGAATTCGGTTTCAAGTAAGTTTCATTTTTCCGGTTCCTGTAAAATTTTTACCCCAATTTAAACAGTCCGGTATTAAATTTTTGCGTCAGTGGAAATTTTTTTTGATATTTTACTAAAAAGACGATGAAAAAATAATAGATTTCATTAGAATGGTATATAAACCTTGACAATCGCCGAAAATAAACGGTCGAAGATTGATTTCGCTTTCTTGGATTTATGAAAATCTGAATACAACAGATAAAGCGAATACCTATTTGCAACTAGGGGTTATTGTACAAAAGAGAAAATTGAAAGAATTTTTCTTTGGCATGTATCTTTTCATTTTCCGGCTCCGTTTCCCGAAACTTTCCTATCCCGGTTCCGGTAAATTGTAATTCCGGTTGCACGGCAATTCAAAATGAAATAGAAATTATGAAAGTCACTGGTCTCGGTGTCGTTCCCGCTTTTCTTGCGTCTCGAACGTTTGCAGATCGAGACCAAAGAGGTGAAAAAGCGATGAAACAGTGGTATTGAGCTGGGCTAGTGGTTTATTTTCGGCGATTGTCAAGGTTTGCACACTTCTTTAGTAAAGAATATGCGGTATCTTAGGATTCGCGTTCCACCGATCAAATTTTAAGATCCCGCAATATTTAATTCCGGAACTTAAAATTTACCGAAACCGGAACCGGAAAGTGAAAGAATGCCGTAGAATGTATGTATTTGCGGCTCCATTTTGTTTTAGCTCGACCAGCCTTTCAAGAAACAGCAAACCCTGGCTTTATCCAAAACGCATTACCGGAAGTGTACCGGCATATTAGGAACATAGTATCTGCTCCGGTAGCTGCTGCAGAAAGGACTCGATCAACAGGCGCAAATAATTCCTGAAAGATGCGTTACTTCCGCAGTGAGCACCTCTTATTTTTATTTTTTGTAGAATTATTTCAGAGTGAAAAATTCTTCCGTTGTGTGTTTTGTCCGTGGTATGTTAACATTCACATGTTTTACATCAACCTGAATGTTTATGCAATGTAGAAATGAAAATATACTGTAGACTGAACAGCCACCTTGATTTGGATTCTTTTGTTGGTAAACATTGCGTAACTATGTATACTTATAGCAGGATGAGATCGGATCTGTGTTCGGCAAAAAACCGACACCCGGCTATTATGCCAAATAAACATAAAATAGTACAATAGGGCCGTGGTTGAAATGTTAAAAATGCACCGCTGTGAGATGTTAAGCTTTGTTACGTAAACGTTTTGCATGCCTTAGGCCACATAAGGAAGAATTGTTAGATAACTTCTATACACCTTTAAATGACGTTTAATATTAGATTTGAATTAGGTATTTATTTGGTTCCGGCCGGATATTAAGTTAACCGGCTCTGGCCGGATATGAAATTGTCCGGTTTCGGCATTTATTGATATCCGGGCGCACACTGATATGCATAAGGTTGTGCTTAGTTTGACGTCTTAGTTTTTTGTTTAATTGCCAGGGTTTCTTTATTACTACATGGATAGTATTTTTGTCTCACTGTGTGCCTTAGATATTGCCATCTTTTTAATGGTATTACTTTTAAAACACTGATTAAATTAAGCATTAAGATTTTGTTAACGATTTTGCAAAATATGCTATTTGTTTCAGAAATTCTGGAAGTGCAAGTTCAATCCATGGTATGTTTTCGGACAGTCGAAAACCAGTTCTCGTCAGTGGTGATCACGGCTATGCTTCAGAATCTATAGCGGGTAGCAGTCATTCGATTGCATCACCACATGGAACCGAAATATCGTATTCGTCAGTTAAATCGGGTCATTCATTCCATCCGGGCGCAATTTATCCGCAAAGTCAAATAACAGAACAACGTGTCATCGGTGCACCGCAACGCGTACCACCTGTTTATCAACCAGCAGTCAAGTTCTTAGGCGGAAGCAGCTTTGTTCGTGAAGTTCGTAGCCCTCCAATTGCACCACAGTCAATTAGATTGATGTTTCGAGTAAACCCGTCACAGAATATTACACGGCCTTCTTTCTCGCAATCGCAGGGAATGGTCAAATCGATGGTTCCTGCAGCTATGAAGATTACTGAAGCACGTGCGGAGGTTTCGCCTTTATGTTCTTCACCAAGAACCGCATGGCATCCAGGGGTACGGCAGAAAATTTCTTTTGCCGGATCTACATGTGTTCAAAATCCGTTATTCGTTGGTAGAGGTAACGGAACAGTAGCGCCAGTTGAATCAACTGTAGTCTTGCCATCATTACAAGACAAAGGACCCCCGCAGGAATTTGTCGCAGGTATGTTTGGGAGTATTTGTGTTAACAGATAACGCTGAGTGCGGTGAAAGTTTTCCACACCATAAGTCACGGGAGCAGTTTGTTCGCGTAACCGTTTTTAAACAAACAGTAAAATTTAGCGATGTGCACGAATTTCAAGCTGTACAAGCCTAGACTAGTAAACACAAGGTGCATAGCGGAAACAGGACGAAAGCAATAATATGGCTTAATTTACTCCAAGTACAAAGGGCAAACGTTATGAAGGATGTCATGTAATCGCGACAGGTTTTAATTTGGCTAATTGTATTTTTTGTATGTTTGTTATTTGGTACTCCAGAAATCAATGAATTTCTGTGATGATTGTTTTTCTGTGCAAATTTTAATGTGCATTTTTGTTTCAAAATACAATTTCTAATATTACTTTGTAGTTGCGGTAACTACTTAGTTTTAGCACTGCTTGATAAACAAAAAATACGTTTACGCGATATGAACCGAGCACTTGGAGAGTTGCGAACACGTTGCGATGAAACTCGAAGTGAAATTGAACATTGGGAAGAAACATTAAATCAGCAGCGAAAAGTTTCTGTCTTTTCTAACCATCTGGAGATAACTGTAAGCTAAACACAAACTGACAGGTTTTACCAGTTTTTTTATGTATCAAACAACAAAATTATTTTATCTTTATAGTTTCAATTTGTTTTCTTAGTTTCAGTTGAAAAACAAATCTTGCAGCGTGGTTTTCAACATCTTTCAGTATGCTGCAGCAAAAAATATGACAATTATTGATGTTTTCATTTGACTTTTCTGGAATTGGCCGCAGATTACTGGGTTATTATTTTAGCGGTATCTATTTTTCATCAGTGATAGAGCTCGTAATTAGCTGAATTCGTGCCATGCATAAAGAGTTATTGATTATTGTGCGCGTTCAAGTGTAACCTCAGTATAGTTTGGAATGTGTCAGGGGCGGAGCCTATAATGGGAAGAGACCAAACCCTTATGGCAGTTTGCAGCGTTTTGATATATTTTTTCAGATTGCGAAAAGAAAAGTTTGAAAGTTTATTGACTTGGACCTTTAAAATTTGGTTAAGGTCTATGCGTGGATACGTTGGAATATTTCAAATTCGTTGTGTATAAGAAAATTGGGTCATATGTATTTAGATCTTTTCGGAAATGGCCTTAGTAAAATCTGTACTTCGTAATAATAAATAAATTGTATTTATGTCTACCTATTAAGATAGATAATCTTGTTATATACGCTTCGTTATTGAATATTATTTGCTGTTTGTAAGCAGTAAATTTTTTCTACTGACGTTAAATTTATTGTGTAGTTGAAAATAATACTTAGTAAAAGATTTAGGGTTATTGTCAAGTTTTAAAATGCTGCATTATGTACACTACTTTACTGTTTTTGAAGTAAATGTATATACGAGCGAGCGAAAATTTTATAACATGAAGACGTTTTTTACAATATGTTTTTGTTGTGAGTTTGGAACTAGAAATGGTTCATTGATATTAATTCTTCTATTGGTAATACCGTTATAGTACCTTAAGTAGTGTCAGTTCGCAAATGGTATAGGATCTTTGAGTGGGGTGACTTTGGCTGATACTCGTCCGTTTCTTTGATAGAGCCGAGCGAATGCTGGTAAAGGATTTAGTAAGTTTAAATTATAGACCTGTTCGATTTTAGCAAAACCAGTTTTAAAATGTTCGTAGTATTAGGCTGGTACAAATAGCTATGGTGTCAGCTCAATTATTGTGTTGAGTTATCTGATATTTTTGTTTTGTTTTGTAGTTTGGTAAATTTGGTTTGCGCTAAATCAGTATTTGCTAAGTTTCGACGTACGATTATTAATTTATAATTATTGCTGATGTGAACTTATTCTAACTGATATCACCTTATTAAACAGCCCTGATTCAAAAGCTAAGTTATATTTACAGATAAGTTATGCTACTCATCATCTGCCGTCGATATTTTTTTTCAAGTTTAGCTCGCGAAGGACAGCCATCAGAGCGATTACTGAAAGCATTGTCGGGAAGACATAGGTATTTATGGCAAAAGAAAGCAACGTTCAAACGATCAAAGTAGGCAATACAATGATGCAGATGAAGACCAAGACGTATGTGCGATCACGGCAATGGTCGACGGTCTATAGTGGTTATTCTACCGGATCAGCACAATGTTATTGCACTGGCGGTAGACAGTCAAATGAGCCTCATGATCAGTTAAGGCAAGACAGTTTGATAGCAGTGATGGGCTGTCACAGTCGTCGCAAGAAGAAGCTTCGTGGTCTTGTCCGGCGTGTAATTTTTTGAACCATGGCGCGTTGATTATTGCGAAACTTCGACCTACCGCGTGTGCGGTGCTAGCCTTGAATGAAGAATTTTACTGAGTTTTGCGATTGCTAGTCAAAAATTATTGGTTTGGTTATATTATATGTAGTGTGTGTATTTTGAGGTAACTAATCGTTAATACTTAAACGTATTTTAGCGCCGTTTCGGCAAAAAAACTTTGTTTTTAACAATATGTAACATATCGTTCTACAGAAAGAATAATTTAGTGCGTAACGGTTTACTGATAGTCTAATTCTGTAAGCTTAAAGCGTGGGTTAACGAATGCATTTTTAATTATGTAGTATACGGTTTGGGAAACGTGTTAAAGAGAAATCCCTAGCACTTTAGGAAAGTTGCACATTTGTGCTACTACAGCTACTAGTATTTTATTTTCATCTGTGTATGCTTCGTTTTTAGTGGTATATTAAACAGATGTAGCAGTTTTTGGAATGACGCGGAATAATTTGCATTCACCATTAAAGTAGCTGGAGTTGACGGTGAGAAATTTTGTATTGCAACCTGAGTTAAAATATTGAACCACTTTCCTGCATAATCCATGATGATTTAAAATTTTGATTAATTATCACATGCCAAAAATAAAAGAAAACATCAGTTTTATCTGAAAATTAAACCGGTGAAAAATTTACATTGAATAGGCACCGTCAAACACTAAATTTACCTTTGCAAAGAAAAAATATATTTGTATACATATGCCAAGTCGCATCGCTTCATGCGGGGTTAACGTTCGTTAAAATTAGGCTATATCGGGTAAACAGACAAAACTCGAATGTTATATGACATTAGCTTACAAACCACCGCTCTAAAATGATCAATGTGTACAACGGACGGCATGTCACGTGATACTGTGGGGACATTTATGAGAATATATGATTCCAAAATTTCAACATATATCGTAATGATATTTAGCGGGACAGTGTAACCTTTGGGTACCAATCAACGAATGAAACGTTGTACGGCTGCGGCACAAATGTATATACTTTAAATACCAACTGTAAATCGTTTCTGACATAAAATCGCTTAGAAACACTGCTTCAAAATTCCAACATTAAAATTTCAAATTCTAGATCATATGATATTCAACAGGACAATTTGGGTATGCTACCTCAAGTACTTATGCATATATTTGAAAATATATCATATCATATTTGCAGACAATACCTCGAATATCATGAAATTGAAGAACAAAAGGTGACCTACACGCGATAATAGCAGGCAAATACGAAATTTTAAATATAATATGGGGTCTATAAGCAGACAAAATGTTACCAAATAGTCTCATAAAAGGGCAAAATGTGTCCCGTTGCTGCCCGGTTATAACGTGAACCCCGTATCAGGACACAGAATCCATGAGCTCATAACTTTTGAATTGAAACCCCCACGAAAGCGACTATCTTCTCATACTTACACCAAAACAATCCAAATGTATTGTAGGGACCCGAATAAGAGGAAAGGACTGATATTCATTTGGCTCTCCAGAGGGTACACTCTATCGGCCCTAGGGTTGATTATTTAATATCTGCTTTAGGGCTGATATTAAACTTAATCAGACCTCGGGCTGATATTAAACTTACGGGCAATAAATATAACTAGTCAAACAATTTTGCGCAATGCGCAAAAGCCAGCGAACACAACAATCTGCATGAAAATTTTCGTTTAAGAGCACAATCACGTTTCTGTTTCATAAATTGTAAACCAATTATGCTGGAAAATTGCCCAAAAATACGTATGTGGAGCATTCCAGCTTTAAGCTATTGATATCGCCCAAAATGCACGCAATACCATATTCTCGCGGGATTATATGAACATTTTAAGAAAAGGGGGGAAGGGTGGGAGGGTGGAAAAGATGTTTGGTGGGAAAAGTGGGGTGGAGTGAGGAAAGGGGTGAAGGTGAGGTAAAAAGGGTGGGGAAATTAGAGAAAGGAAGGGAAGGTTGGGTTTTTGGGAGTGGTGGGTAGTAGAATGTATTGAAGGAAATAAGGAATGTTTGTAAAAGTTATAAAAAAATGTTGAGTTTATAATGTGAAAAAAAAGGTAAATAAGGGGGGGGGGGAGAGAAAAAAAAAGATATTTTGGGGTTTGAGGGGGGCCCGGAAGAGTAGAAAAGAAAAGTAATGACAATAAAAACAGCAACGACAAAAAAAAAAAACAACAACAGCAACAACCACAAAAAAAAAAAACTAAAAAAAAAACAAGACAGCAAAAAAAAAAACAAGACAAAACAACCACAAAAAAAAAAAAACAACAAAAGCAACAACAAAAAAAAAAAAAAAAAAAAAGAGAAACAACAACCCGCCACTGAAAGCGAGGCAACACCAAAACCAATATGGGCTGCTTTTTGTACGATTAAGCGTAAACATATTTCAATGTGGTTCTTTCTTCTTGGAACGTAAAACGACTCATGTATATTTAGTTTTAGGGAAGGGTGACGTTCGATAAAATCGGAGACAAACCAAATTAAATCAACTCCAGATGGCCAACGCAAGTAATTATTAGTCAGTAGCAAGCTTCTAAACCGAATACCCAGCACTATTGAAACAGTTGAATAAAAAACTATTTTTAGATTTGCATATTTTACATTCATAGCATTCAGCTTGTGGGTCAGGGTTCTTCCCGTAGAGTAACAAGTTAAAACAAGTGCTTGAGAAACTGAAATTGAGGTTCGGAAACCCCAAAAATACAACATCGAGTTTCGGATATCCGAAATAGAAAATTTAATGTTTTAAGAAGACTGGCCAGTGTGTAGAACAGGGCCGTAAGCATATAAAACAAAAAAAACATTGTTTTGTTTAGTACGGCCCATGTATAAAACAGGTCCTGCCCAATTTCCCGGTAATATCCCAATTTCTCAAAATCCTAATTTCCCTGGTAATATCCCAATTTCTCGAAATGCCAATTTCCCGGGTAATATCACAATTTCCCAAACTAGCAGTATCACGTGTCATTTGCCAATTTTCCTTGTGGAATCCAAATATCCTGGAAAAACTTAAGGTATATACTTTGGGTCGGGCGTAGGCTTGACGGAACCATAGACATACGGATGCAAGCCTGTGCAGCTTAAGTGTGAGAACCGCTTAGTGCGGGGGTTTGGGGGGCGGCAGCCCCCCATCCTGCTTAGGGTCCCTTGAAATTGCGGGGGTTCAGGAAACAGCAGCCCCTCTGAGAACGTTAATTTAAAACGAAGTCTATGTGGAGGATGGAAGGTTTTATCTCAGGAAGTTGTTTTTTATCGTGTTCTCAAAGGTGCTGTGCCTCTCCGCCCCCCACCAGGCAATTTACGTCTATATTGAAATTATATTAAACACAGTTATTGTGTATTCTAAAAATTATACTACAAATAGCGCATTTCAAAAAGGGGCTTTGCCGGGATTTGGTTTCCGAAGGTAACAGAATTTTTCAAAGGGAAAACTCAACATATTATTTAAATTATATGAGCAACGTAAAATAAAATTACGGCAAACATGTGTTAAATAGTACAAACGAACAATTTCATACGACCCGTTAAGTGAGGGGTTATCGAAATTTTATTGTTCCAAAGTCCTAAATATGCCGAGCGAAAAAGGCTGCGCCCAAAATCCCAATTTCCCGGATTATATCCTAACTTCTCAGAATCCCAATTTCCAAAATCCCGAGCGACAAACGCTGGGCCCAAAATCCCAATTTCCCTGGTAATATCCCTATTTCTCAAAATCCCAATTTCCCGGGTAATATCCCAATTTTCCTAAATCACAATTTCTCAAAATCCCGAGCGAAAAACGCTGCGACCAAAATTCCAATTTCCCCGGTGATATTCGAATTTCTCAAAATCCCAATTCGCCAAAATCCCGAGCGAGAAACGCTGCGACCAAAACCCCAATTTCCCGGGTAATATCCCAATTTCCCAAAATCCTAATTTCCCAAAATCCCGAGCAACGCTGCGCCCCAAACCGCAATTTTCCGGGTTATATCCGAATTTCCCAAAACGCCGAGCAACGCTGCGCCCAAAACGCCAATTTTCCAGGTTATATCCGAATTTCCCAAAATCGCATTTTCCCAAAATCCCGAGCGAAAAGTACTGCGCCCAAGATCCCAATTTCCCAAAATCCCGAGCGAAAAACGCTGCGCCCAAAATCCCAACTTCCCGGGTAATATCCGAATTTCCCAGTATTCCAATTTCCCGGGTAATATCCGCGGATTTTGGGAGGGACCGCTTCAGTACATGGGCCGAATAGTCTATAGCTTAAGCTTTTTAATTGCAGTCGCACACAAAACGTTCCACCCCTGATCATTGCATGGGCTATAGAAGGTCGATATTGTTACGTTGCCCGAGGCAGTTATATGCAACGTTTGTACACAGGCGAGGGTCCTAGAGCAGTTAAAACGTACTAAAGACACCGAGGGCTATTCCAACTGCTCGAGGCCGAAAGCATGGAACTCCTAACGGCCCTTAACTAAATCATTTTAACTGCCCTAGGAAACAAAGCTCGAGGTTTTGCCGAGAGATGAGTGGACCGAGGTTGTTAAAATGTTGCATATAATGCCCGCGGAGAATATGGCTGTTATTGCCGTGCATTTTGGGCGATATCAATAGCTTAAAGCTGGAATGCTCCACATACGTATTTTGGGCAATTTTCCAGCATAATTGGTTTACAATTTATGAAACAGAAACGTGATTGTGCTCTTAAACGAAAATTTTCATGCAGATTGTTGTGTTCGCTGGCTTTTGCGCATTGCGCAAAATTGTTTGACTAGTTATATTTATTGCCCGTAAGTTTAATATCAGCCCGAGGTCTGATTAAGTTTAATATCAGCCCTAGAGCAGATATTAAATAATCAACCCTAGGGCCGATAGAGTGTACCCTCTGGAGAGCCAAATGAATATCAGTCCTTTCCTCTTATTCGGGTCCCTACAATACATTTGGATTGTTTTGGTGTAAGTATGAGAAGATAGTCGCTTTCGTGGGGGTTTCAATTCAAAAGTTATGAGCTCATGGATTCTGTGTCCTGATACGGGGTTCACGTTATAACCGGGCAGCAACGGGACACATTTTGCCCTTTTATGAGACTATTTGGTAACATTTTGTCTGCTTATAGACCCCATATTATATTTAAAATTTCGTATTTGCCTGCTATTATCGCGTGTAGGTCACCTTTTGTTCTTCAATTTCATGATATTCGAGGTATTGTCTGCAAATATGATATGATATATTTTCAAATATATGCATAAGTACTTGAGGTAGCATACCCAAATTGTCCTGTTGAATATCATATGATACTAGAATTTGAAATTTTAATGTTGGAATTTTGAAGCAGTGTTTCTAAGCGATTTTATGTCAGAAACGATTTACAGTTGGTATTTAAAGTATATACATTTGTGCCGCAGCCGTACAACGTTTCATTCGTTGATTGGTACCCAAAGGTTACACTGTCCCGCTAAATATCATTACGATATATGTTGAAATTTTGGAATCATATATTCTCATAAATGTCCCACAGTATCACGTGACATGCCGTCCGTTGTACACATTGATCATTTTAGAGCGGTGGTTTGTAAGCTAATGTCATATAACATTCGAGTTTTGTCTGTTGACCCGATATAAGAGCCCAAATTTTAACGAACGTTAACCCCGCATGAAGCGATGCGACTTGGCATATGTATACAAATATATTTTTTCTTGCAAAGGTAAATTTAGTGTTTGACGGTGCCTATTCAATGTAAATTTTTCACCGGTTTAATTTTCAGATAAAACTGATGTTTTTCTTTTATTTTTGGCATGTGATAATTAATCAAAATTTTAAATCATCATGGAATTATGCAGGAAAGTGGTTCAATATTTTAACTCAGGTTGCAATACAAAATTTCTCACCGTCAACTCCAGCTACTTTAATGGTGAAATGCAAATTATTCCGCGTCAGTTCCGAAAAACTGCTACATCTGTTTAATATACCACTGCAAACGAAGCATACACAGATGAAAATAAAATACTAGTAGCTGTAGTAGCACAAATGTGCAACTTTCCTAAAGTGCTAGGGATTTCTCTTTAACACGTTTTCCCAAACCGTATACTACATAATTAAAAATGCATTCGTTAACCCACGCTTTAAGCTTACAGAATTAGACTATCAGTAAACCGTTACGCACTAAATTATTCTTCTGTAGAACGATCTGTTACATATTGTTAAAAACAAAGTTTTTTGTGCCGAAACGGCGCTAAAATACGTTTAAGTATTAACGATTAGTTACCTCAAAATACACACACTACACATATCATAACCAAACCAATAATTTTTGACTAGCAATCGCAAAACTCAGTCAAATTCTTCATTCAAGGCTACGCACCGCACACGCGGTAGGTCGCAAGTTTCGCAATAATTCAACGCGCCATGGTTCAAAAAATTACACGCCGGACAAGACCACGAAGCTTCTTCTTGCGACGACTGTGACAGCCCATCACTGCTATCCAAACTGTCTTGCCTTAACTGATCATGAGGCTCATTTGACTGTCTACCGCCAGTGCAATAACATTGTGCTGATCCGGTAGAATAACCACTATGAGACCGTCGTGACTCATTGCCGTGATTCGCACATACGTCTTGGTCTTCATCTGCATCATTGTATTGCCTACTTTGATCGTTTGAACGTCGCTTTTTTACTTTTGCCGATAAATACCTATGTCTTCCCGACAATGCTTTCAGTAATCGCTCTGATGGCGGTCCTTCGCGAGCTAAACTTGAAAAAAACAATATCGACGGCAGATGATGAGTAGCATAACTTATCTGTAGAATATAACTTAGCTTTTGAATCAGGGCTGTTTTAATAAGGTGATATCAGTTAGAATAAGTTCACATTAGCAGGAATTGTAAATTAAGTAATCGTACGTCGAAACCTTCG
The DNA here is from genome assembly GCA_030248215.1 of Enoplolaimus lenunculus. Taxonomy (NCBI): domain Eukaryota; kingdom Metazoa; phylum Nematoda; class Enoplea; order Enoplida; family Thoracostomopsidae; genus Enoplolaimus; species Enoplolaimus lenunculus. Next base: position 13,704 of record JASANG010003199.1, read on the forward strand.
CAAATACTGATTTAGCGCAAACCAAATTTACCAAACTACAAAATCAAAACAAAAAATATCAGATAACTCAACACAATAATTGAGCTGACACCATAGCTATTTGTACCAGCCTAATACTACGAACATCTTTAAAACCGCGTTTGTGGCTAAAATCGAACAGGTCTATAATTTAAACTTACTAAATCCTTTACCAGCATTCGCTCGGCTGCTATCAGAACTCGAGTTCGACGAGTTTGTATCGGACGCCAAAGCTGACCCACCAGAAGAACCGATACCATTTGCGAACTGACCACTACTTGAAGGTACTATAACGGTATGTTACCAATAGAAGAATTAATATCAATGAACCATTTCTGAGTTCCAAACTCACAACAAAAACATTATTGTCAAAAAACGTTCTGTTCATGTTATAAAATTTTGCGTCTTGGCTGCGTTACAAGTTACATGTTACTTCAAAAATCAGTTAAAGTAGTGTGACATAATGCAGCATTTTAAAACTTGACAGTAACCCAAATCTTTTACTGAAGTATGTATTTTCGAGACTACACAATAAATTTAACGTGCAGTAGAGAAAAATTTACTGCGTTTACAAACAGCAAATAATATTCGAATAACGAAGCGTATATAACAAGATTATCTATCTTGAATAGGTAGACATAAATACAATTTATTTATGTATTACGTAAGTACAGTATTTTACTAAGGCCCTATTTCCGTAAAAGATCTAAATACATATGATCCCAATTTTGCTCTGATACAAATGAATTGAAAAAAGCAATTCGACGTTGATCCACGTTCATAGACCTTAACCAGAATTTTGGAAAGGTCGGCGGGTAAGTTCAATTAAACTTTCAAACTGGGTTTCTTGTGTCGCAATCTGAAAAAATATATCAAAACGCTGCAAACTGCCATAAGGGTTTCGGTCTCTTGCCCATTATAGGCTCCGCCCCTGATCACATTCCAAAACTATACTGAGTAAGCTTACACTTCGAACGCGCACGATGAATCAATAACTCTTTATGCATGGCACGAATGTCAGCTTGCAATTTACGGGAGCTGTCTTGCATTGCACTGATGCGGTCAGGCTAAAATAGCATTTTACCGCTAAACTAATAACCCAGTAATCTGCGGCCAATTCCAGAAAAGTCAAATGAAAACATCAATAATTGTCATATTTTTTTGCTGCAGCATACTGAAAGATGTTGAAAACCACGCTGCAAGATTTGTTTTTCAACTGAAACTAAGAAAACAAATTGAAACTATAAAGATAAAATAATTTTGTTGTTTGATACATAAAAAAACTGGTAAAACCTGTCAGTTTGTGTTTAGCTTACAGTTATCTCCAGATGGTTAGAAGAGACAGAAACTTTTCGCTGCTGATTTAATGTTTCTTCCCAATGTTCAATTTCACTTCGAGTTTCATCGCAACGTGTTCGCAACTCTCCAAGTGCTCGGTTCATATCGCGTAAACGTATTTTTTGTTTATCAAGCAGTGCTAAAACTAAGTAGTTACCGCAACTACAAAGTAATATTAGAAATTGTATTTTGAAACAAAAATGCACATTAAAATTTGCACAGAAAAACAATCATCACAGAAATTCATTGATTTCTGGAGTACCAAATAACAAACATACAAAAAATACAATTAGCCAAATTAAAACCTGTCGCGATTACATGACATCCTTCATAACGTTTGCCCTTTGTACTTGGAGTAAATTAAGCCATATTATTGCTTTCGTCCTGTTTCCGCTATGCACCTTGTGTTTACTAGTCTAGGCTTGTACAGCTTGAAATTCGTGCACATCGCTAAATTTTACTGTTTGTTTAAAAACGGTTACGCGAACAAACTGCTCCCGTGACTTATGGTGTGGAAAACTTTCACCGCACTCAGCGTTATCTGTTAACACAAATACTCCCAAACATACCTGCGACAAATTCCTGCGGGGGTCCTTTGTCTTGTAATGATGGCAAGACTACAGTTGATTCAACTGGCGCTACTGTTCCGTTACCTCTACCAACGAATACGGATTTTGAACACATGTAGATCCGGCAAAAGAAATTTTCTGCCGTACCCCTGGATGCCATGCGGTTCTTGGTGAAGAACATAAAGGCGAAACCTCCGCACGTGCTTCAGTAATCTTCATAGCTGCAGGAACCATCGATTTGACCATTCCCTGCGATTGCGAGAAAGAAGGCCGTGTAATATTCTGTGACGGGTTTACTCGAAACATCAATCTAATTGACTGTGGTGCAATTGGAGGGCTACGAACTTCACGAACAAAGCTGCTTCCGCCTAAGAACTTGACTGCTGGTTGATAAACAGGTGGTACGCGTTGCGGTGCACCGATGACACGTTGTTCTGTTATTTGACTTTGCGGATAAATTGCGCCCGGATGGAATGAATGACCCGATTTAACTGACGAATACGATATTTCGGTTCCATGTGGTGATGCAATCGAATGACTGCTACCCGCTATAGATTCTGAAGCATAGCCGTGATCACCACTGACGAGAACTGGTTTTCGACTGTCCGAAAACATACCATGGATTGAACTTGCACTTCCAGAATTTCTGAAACAAATAGCATATTTTGCAAAATCGTTAACAAAATCTTAATGCTTAATTTAATCAGTGTTTTAAAAGTAATACCATTAAAAAGATGGCAATATCTAAGGCACACAGTGAGACAAAAATACTATCCATGTAGTAATAAAGAAACCCTGGCAATTAAACAAAAAACTAAGACGTCAAACTAAGCACAACCTTATGCATATCAGTGTGCGCCCGGATATCAATAAATGCCGAAACCGGACAATTTCATATCCGGCCAGAGCCGGTTAACTTAATATCCGGCCGGAACCAAATAAATACCTAATTCAAATCTAATATTAAACGTCATTTAAAGGTGTATAGAAGTTATCTAACAATTCTTCCTTATGTGGCCTAAGGCATGCAAAACGTTTACGTAACAAAGCTTAACATCTCACAGCGGTGCATTTTTAACATTTCAACCACGGCCCTATTGTACTATTTTATGTTTATTTGGCATAATAGCCGGGTGTCGGTTTTTTGCCGAACACAGATCCGATCTCATCCTGCTATACATATATACATACATACGCAATGTTTACCAACAAAAGAATCCAAATCAAGGTGGCTGTTCAGTCTACAGTATATTTTCATTTCTACATTGCATAAACATTCAGGTTGATGTAAAACATGTGAATGTTAACATACCACGGACAAAACACACAACGGAAGAATTTTTCAATGTGAAATAATTTACAAAAATAAAAATAAGAGGTGCTCACTGCGAAAGTAACGCATCTTCAGAATATTTGCGCCCTGTTGATTGAGTCCTTTCTGCAGCAGCTACCGGAGCAGATACTATGTTCCTAATATCCGGTACACTTCCGGTAATCGTTTTGGATGAAGCCAGGTTTTGCTGTTCTTGAAAGGCTGTCGAGCTAAAACAAAATGGAGCCGCAAATACATACATTCTACGGCATTCTTTCACTTTCCGGTTCCGGTTCCGGTAAATTTTAACCGGAATTAAAAATTCCGGGATTAAAATTTGATCGGTGGAAATTAAGATACGTATATACTTTACTAAAGTGTGCAAACCTTGACAATCGCCGAAAATAAACCACTAGCCCAGCTAATAGCAGCTGTTTATCGCTTTTTCACCTCTTTGGTCTCGATTTGCAAACGTCCGAGACGCAAGAAAAGCGGGAACGACACCGAGACCAGTGACTTTCATAATTTATATTTCATTTCGAATTGCGGTGCAACCGGAATTACAATTTACCGGAACCGGGATAGGAAAGTTTCGGGAAACGGAGCCGGAAAATGAAAAATACATGCCAAAGAAAAATTCTTTTAATTTTCTTTTGTACAATATAACCCTAGTTGCAAATAGGTATTCGCTTTATCTGTTGTATTTGAGATTTTCATAATCCAAGAAAGCGAAATCAATCTTCGATCGTTTATTTTCGGCGATTGTCAAGGTTTATATACCATTCTAATGAAATCTATTTATTTTCATCGTCTTTTTAGTAAAATATCAAAATTTCCACCGACCAAAATTTAATACCGGAATGTTTAATTCTGGTAAAAATTTACAGGAACCGGAAAATGAAAAATGACGAAAACCGAATTCCGGATGTATTCTGTTTCGAGCAATTGCAGCCTATCTGTAACGAATAAATGCGAGATATACACGTGACTTCTAACTTATTTTGAACGTAAATGCAACTGAATTTCCGTTATTTCTATAACAGAAACGGAAACAAACACCGATTGTTACCGGAATCCCATATCCGGTTGCACCTTGATGGCTAGTTGTCCAGTTATCTATTTTGAAGATTTATAACCGTTTAATTCAAATTCATCGCTCCCAAAAAAACATTTAGTACTTAAATCAAATAGCTTATAACCATAATTAGTGAAAATAATACAAAAAATTTTAAGTTAAACTTAACCAAATCAGCTAATGGTAAATGCTAATTAGTCGTAGCTAACTATAGTGTTGTGTTTTGGAAATTTAGAAACGTTTAAGTCAGATTCTTGGCATCTAAAAACTTTTTAGTACTGAAATCCGATCGCAATTGGTCCAGCGGTTCCTGAGATTTCCGTTAGATGTAAAGTTATATTACTGTTAATTTATCCGTAGAAACCAAAACATAAGAAAATAAAAATTGTTTTAGATAATATATGATACATAGCATGCATATCAAAACGTTAGTGTTGATCACATTAAAAATTGTAAGTACAAAACGCGAATCACAAACCTGGTTGGAGACCCTAACTGAGCCAATCGTTCACGATGGATTTGTTCTCGCAAAGAAGGCGATCTCTCCCGCCTGTTGCAATCCAGTGGTAGCAGCACACGGAGTCCTAGACATATACAAAAGTCATGGAGATAAATAAGCCAAAAATTTCATAAAATAAACGATTGCCTTTACGCTACGACAGTTTTAACCCAGAAAAATATAACTTTCTACTTTAAACTTTTGCACTTCTGAATGAGTCTCGCACGGTGCGACCGGATAATATTTATCGGATACCGAAGCCGGGTAGTAAATTTTTACTGGAACGATCCAGATATAGCATATAAATTTATGCAGTTAAAAGTATTTAAGTTTTTACAAAAGTGCGTATGTTTAATGAATTAGAATTAAGTGTTAGCTTTAAGTTTTCATTTTACTTCTTGACTTGCTCATAATCCCAACTGCAGCATGAAATCAAATACGGTCACTTGTTGCACAAAGTTTAACACCATGAACATTGATAACCCATGTTTTTGCATTTAAATTCCTTGAAAATACAACATTTGGCTCTAGTGGAGTTCTTTAAGTTGATTTGTCTTTCCTCGCACAGTCTTTTTAGGCGCCTCCCGGACTGGAGGGTTCAGTCTGTTCTAAGCACGGCTCTGCTCTGTCTATTCCGGCTGTGATTCATCAATTAACAGGTCCACTCCAAAGTTTGTTCTTGTTTAATTCTTTTCAAACTAGTGCTAATGTGATAGAAGGCAAAATCCCTATAAGGAAAGTAAAAATACAACAGCATACAGTACTTTTACTGGGGAGTAAAAATACTGTATAAGATTTTCCGGGGAGTGAAATACACTATATATTTTCACGGAAAGGCAATATTCAGGTTAGTAATAATATACGGCAAGGGAACTGGATATCAGTTTGGAGCAGGATCGCAGACTGGTCCGGATATCCACTTGCTCCCTGTTTTCGTCAGTACTGAGATAAGAACAATATTTTCGCCGCGTATATACTTAATTTTTAATTTTGATTTAGCATTCAAAACCAACATATATATTGCTTTGAGGAATGTGAGCAAGCTGCAAAACATAACAGAGAAATTTAGATATTATTTGCTTGATACCAAACCTGTCCTTGATGGGCCTCCCGCATCTCCTCTAGGGTTTTTTCTTCCAACCAAAACTGGTCCACTGCCATCAGAAGCCTCTGATGTAAAATGTACGTCTTGTGCAGAAGATGATTCAATTCCAGGGTTGACATGATTTCCAGAGACTACAAGTGGAGATGCAGCTCGTTTTATAACGTAACTTCCGCCTAAAACAGTACATACAACAAAGATGTCGTTCAGCGCATATACAAAATTGAATATTATAAAAGTGTTTTTCCGCGCTACATTCTTTGTGAACAACGACCGAAAACCGCGCTAATTATGCATACACCACTCAGCAGTACCTAATATCGAAAGATACAATATTATATAAATGCTGTATAAACCTCCAATCCTTCGCGGAACATTCATAATATACAAGTTGGAGGTTGAACTTGATTGATAAAGTTGCGGATTCGGCCATTGCGGTGCTTCTAAACCAGCACCTGGAGAACTGCTTTCTTCTTGATCTGCAAAGTTTATTTTCACTATCAAAAGTGCATAATTACAAACCTGCTGTTTACTAACAAGAATACAGCGTAAAGTATAAGAAACCTAAATGATCAAAATTCAACATTGCGTATATATACGTATACAATCTAAATCGAAAGGTAGCATAAATTTTTCCGCAAAACCGTAAATGTTTAAAAAGAAAAATCGATCTTTGGTTGGAGTTCTGAAATTTATACGTACTATTAATGCTGGAACACCCCACATACGTATTGTGGGCAGCGTTTCAACGCAGAAGAAAACATAGTCTGTCAGTATTTAGCAAACGAATGCGTATTCATTTCTACTTAACGTTCTAAATTAGCAGTTGTGAATGCAGGAAGTGCATTGTATTGCATATGCTAACGTTTCCAAGTTCTGTGGTCTGTTTACATTTAAACTTGCTTAGCAACAATCCGATTAAATATTTGATATACCAAGAGTTCAGCACTTTATGAGAGTTTCACATTCGTGCAACTCTGTTGCCTAGTTAACAGTTTAGTTACCAGATACAGGAACTAGATAGTGAATTTTCTAATGGAACCAGATAGTGAATTTTGAACGGAGTCGGATGTTAACCGGGTATATAGTATCAAAATATGTGCACTGAGTAGCACAATAGTATGTTTACTGAATTAAAATTAATTGTTAGCTTGAATTTTTCATTTTTACCACAGCGTATCAAAACTTGAACTTGAATTACCCAGAAAAGCAATCTCTGATAACCGGTAGCACCCTGACTTGTACAGAACAATTACTGAAATGCGAGACCACCGCCGTAAATACGCTGTATCTGGTAGGCGTATACCGCATATCGTTTTTGCCGGGATATTAAACCGGATTCAAATATCCGGTGTTAATCGCACCCTGCCAACCAACGAACAGCGCTTCATTTAACACAAAACTGCTAACAAATATACAAGTTGAATTAAATTCATTTCCTAACATTTATGTATGTTACATGTTAACTTACTCCCAAAAGGGTGCTGCCTTTGTTCTTGTGCCATCAGTTAACACGATCTGCCATTCACTGTATTTACCAAAACCAATAATACGTACATTGGTACAAGAAATAAAAAATATTTGCTGAGATGTAGAGGCACAACTTTTGACGGCCTCCACACTCAGTCAATCTAAGATATAAATTAACAAATCTTGTGGCGATTCTACTTGCTAGTCAGTGCAGGACTAACTTTTTGATCAGTTGCCAGCGTTATATACAATGCGTAGAACTTGAAAGAATTGAAAGCTCAAAATCTAGCATTTTCCGGCTATTTTTAAACCGAATTTTGAATCGAACAAATTTTTCTCTATGTTAACACATCAATACCATCAACAGTCATACCAAAACATTGGTTACCACCAGGGTGCAACCGGAATTACAATTTACCGGAACCGGAATTTGAAAATTTTACCGGAACCGGAAAGTGAAAACTGCATTTCACCAAAAATTTCATTTTAATCGTATTTTTTTGCTCTGTTATTTGTAAAGCAACCTTAGTCGAACATAGGTATTTTATTTGTTGTATTTTAGATTTTCGTAGTCGACTGATATGAAATCCAAAATCAATGGCTTATATTCGGAGTACAAGTGGCTTTCAAAAAATTCTTAAAAATTAGCAAAGTTAAGAAAACGGCCAAATTATAACACCGGAATTTTTAAATCCGGTAAAAATTTACCGGAACCGGAAGGTGAAAAAATGCCGGAACCGGAATACCGGTTGCACCCTGGTTACCACTGTACGTATATATTTAATAGGGTTAATTTTGAGCAATATTAAAGATGGTGAGATTGACCGGTTTTTATTTTAATGTATAAAGTAGAGATTTTCCGGAGCAGGGCTCAAAGCCCCGGTGCCGGTACCAAACGGGGTTAAGTTAAATCACGTAAAGATAACACATTCATTATAAGCTACAATAAACGTAAAAAGTAAGTATATATTATGGCTAACAGTGGGAAAACAAAGAATCTTTTAACAAAATGTTCAAATTTTTTGTGTCTCGTGATGTTTATATTTTTCAAAACAGAACCGAGCGATATAAAGCAGCCCCTAGTATATAAAGCAAGGTGGTACCAAACGCACCATTTGATCAAATCCGAATGCATTGCTAATTTGCCGAATCCTCATATTGCATGTTGCCGATATCAGATATACCAGTCGTTAGTTATTAGCTAGCTATTCATTTATCGGTTTTGGAGGTTTGTAAGCAATTTCCTCAGAAACCCTTCAGCCACCCTAATAATTATTGGAATAATTTAAAAAGTCCTAATTTTGTCTCGTCAATTAAGCAAATATGCAAATGATCTATTAGCTAACTATTCGATAATCGCCTTTAAAGGTTTGTAGACAATTTATTCAGATTCCTCGCACCCGAAAACCCATTCTTACTGAAATTAGATTGCTTGTAACCCTAATAATTTGTGAAACATTGTAAAAACGCCTAATTTAGGCTTATCAACTATGCTTATATGCAAATTATATATTAGCTAACTATTCAATTATTGGTTTAGACGTTTGTAAACAATTTATTCAGATTCCTCGCACCTAAAAACCCTTTAGTGCTGAAATTATATTGCTTTTAACCTTAATAATTAGTGGAATATTGTAAAAAGTCCTAATTTAGGCTTATAAACTGTGCTAATATGCAAATTATCTAATAGCTAACTGCTCAATTATCCGATTTGGAGATTTGTAAACAGTCTACGCAGATTCCTCGCACCCAAAACCCTTTAATGCTAAAATTATATTGCTTCTAACTGTAATAATTAGTGAAATATTGTGGAAAGTCCTAATTGAGGCTTAATTAATTATGCAAATTAGCGTGTAGCTAATAAACGGCTTAAAATTTTCAAGCCCCAATGCGAGTTTACCACCCCAGGATAATTGGCTTTCAAACTAAAAAAGTTTATCAAAATCGGTTAAGCCATTGCTGACATTCTTTTCAGACGGACAGACGGAGTTCCACCTTTCGATCCCCAAGTACAAAACATAAACCGCTTCGCTCAATATGCATAATTTGTTTCAGAATATCAACACCTCAACGCAGTGCCAGCCACCACATAACTTTTAAACGTTAATATATTTACCCGACCTCAATTCTGAAATATTTACAATTTTTGGTGTTTAAAAATAAAAAACACTGAAAAACATAGTTGGATTTAGCTTTTTCACAAGAGCATCCAAGTGCAAACCTTTGTTGCCACCAGGGTGCAACCGGAGTTCCGATTCCGATTAGAGTGCAATCGGAACCGGAATTGTGACTTTTTAATTTTAGGCCTACTTGTTGTGATATGTTGCATAAAAATTCTGCATCACTTATCTATTCAATAGTCTTCGTGAGTTAACTTATCAACAATAATTGATTGTAGTTTAGCTTTACAGAGCCAAAAAATGATTGACAATTTGTGCATGGGACGTGTTTGAAAATTTTTGCCAGCCAACAGACACCCTAAATCAATATTATACTTGTAAACACAATTTATCCGTATACTCACAAAATTTGTAGTTCCGATTCGCTACTTCACTATCGGGAGAGTTATTAAGGTCTGCGGGTTCGTACTTCAACTAAGACAGATCGTGCAGCAGGATCCACATGGTTTTTGAAAGTTTATATAAATATGCAATTAAAATGTATATCTGGATTAAAAACAAAAGAAGAATATTGTTAATATATGAGGAATAACCAGTATTATTACGTGTATTTTCTCATTCATTTCTTGTATTTCTTGTGTATTTAGCCGTATTAATACTACTATTACTTGTTCATTAAACCTTAACCCGAGTCATGTTTATTAGCGAGTTCGACGGACTTCACTGTATTAAATCGGAGATCGAATCACTTGCTACGGCTGGAATCGGATGAACTCGCCCATAATCCTTTAATACCAGTCGTAGTGGGACTACATTTATTGAGCGAAGCTCGAACGCCCGTAAGCAATTAAACCAATATGCAAATTATAGCTAACTATTCAATTATCGGTTTCGGATGTTTGTAAACTATTTATTCAAATTCCTCGCACCCAAAAACTCTTCAGCCACTCTAATAATTTTTGGAATAACTTAAAAAGTCCTAATTTTGTTCTGTCAATTAAGCTAATATGCAAATTAGTTGTTAGCTAACTATCAATTATCCGTTTTGGATGTTTGTAAACTATTTATTCAAATTCCTCGCACCAAAAAACCCTTTAGTGCTGAAATTATATTGCATTTAACCTTAGTAATTAGCGAAATATTGTAAAAAGTCTTAATTTAGGCATATAAACTATGCTCATATGCAAATTATCTATTAGCTAACTGCTCAATTATCGGTTTTGGAGGTTTGCAAACAGTCTACGCAGATTCCTCGCACCCAAAAACCCTTTAATGCTAAAATTAGATTGCTTCTAACTGAAATAATTAGTGAAATATTGTGGAAAGTCCTAATTTAGGCTTAACTAATTATGCCAATTAGCCTGTAGCTAATAAACGGCTTAAAATTTTAAAACCCTAATGCGAGGTTAACACCCCAGGATAATTGGCTTTCAAACAAAAAAAGCTTATCAAAATCGGTTCAGCCGTTCCTGAGATTCTTTTCGGACGGACAGACGGACGGACATCCACCTTTCGACCCCCAAGTACAAAACGTGAAACGCTTCGCGAAACTCCGAGCTTGGCTCGGAGTTTCGCTTCGCTCAAAAATCACGGAATAATATCCGGACCGACTTAAAAGTCGCACACAGATTAAGGCAATCGGAGTCAAAGTAAAACATAGGAAAACGAGAGCGAAATAGGAGCCCAGGGCGCTCCAGAAAAATGGAAAGCTGAGGATAAAACCCAGAATTTTAAAGTGAGATACCACCTACATCCTTGAGGGACAGTGACATTGAAAACGCATTTAATCAACGATGTTGCTTTTTAATCAGTCTACTTCTACAGAGCTAGTACGCTAAGTTAACAATGAATACTCCTTCTCTACAGGTCGGTAAAACAGCCCATTGGTGCGACAACACTTCAACGGACGGCCGAAACTGTGGCCGTACTTTCGGTGCATCGGTTTGCTAGGTACCGTGCGGTAGAGTAGTCGGAATGTATCTTACTAGCTGGCTGCATTAATGTACAATAACAGCACAGAGCCTATTTTTTATTCAAATTAGCACACAAACTCGGATGTTAAAATCATGTCAAGTTACCGCATATCATACATTTTTGATCTAACATACAATATTGCGAAAAGCATTCGTAAAAATTTTTATGTATTCAAGTACCAAAAATATTTTTTTTTGTATTCAAGTACCACAAATATTTTTCATATAAGTACCGCGAGCGAAAACATGAGTCAAAAGTCAAGGGTGGTGACAAAATACGCCCTTGACATATGGAGCCTAGCTACACAATTAAGCATCGAACGATGTCGCGAATTAATACAACTATAATAGCACAAAATTTAACATTTTATTTGAGAAAAATAAGATGCGTGTTGAAAAACCTGATTAATAAGTATATATTGACCTAAAAGTCGGAAGCGAACCGTTCAAGTCACGATTTTACAAAATTTGTAAGTCTGCCTTAAATTTCGACTGCGACAGTATACTTCTCTAGGAACAGCCAATTTATCATGGAGTTCGACCCTATGGCCTACAATAGACTAAAGTCAGATGTCGACGTCAAGTCTGTGCAGTCCAGCCAATGTGTTGAATATCATATGATATGAATATACACATAGTGGCTGTGACAGCCGAAAACTTAAAAATTATGAGCTCAATAGGGGCTCGGGCTGCTATTAGTTGCATGCCGTGCGGATAGTAAAGACGCTTTCTGCTACACTTCTTACTGTTTTACATGCAAGATCAACTACTAAGAGTGTTCGTTTTATCGATTGAGTTTAATACTGTTGGATGGTGGCAAACATAGCTGTATGAAGTTTTAAGATTTTATTTCTTAATATCTCAGCATGAATGTAAAAGCATGAACGCGTAGGTGTGTTGTAGAATATACATTGTTTTTTACTTCGTGTTACATGTTGGACAGTTGTAATTAATGGCTAAGCTAGTTACTGTCGAAGATGTGTGTAAGACGTAGGCGGTTTTCAATTATAAAAATTGTGTGATCCAGTTCTTCACTTTATTCCTTTCGTTCTTGCAGCTGCTGCACATGTATTCACCAATGCAATAGGTAGATACTCTTATGGCCATTTAGGTACGCGCATTTGACAAGGCTAATCCTTCGTTTCGAGTATAAACATAATTGTGAGAAATATTGTGGACAACTCAGTGAATTGTGTACTACACCTATTAGTGTATGTGCTTGGCTTTCATAGTTTATTTTTTCAAACGAAAGGTATCTATTTTGATTTTCCAGTGCGCAGTTATATAAATTAGGCGTTCGACCAGTATAGGCATCAGGTAGGTGTCGGATTTGCAAGGTATTCGGTGTGTGTGTCCGTAATACAATGCGGCTTGTGTGAATCCTCAACGCTCTGAATAGACGAGGCCGGTTGTAACAGTTTACTAAACAACAATGACAAGTGTTATGCTGGTAAATATTAACGCAGTGGTTACACTTACGCTAATATAAAATATTCTCAATAACTCCGAATAAACTCCAGACTCCGATGCTAATATTAAAGAAAACTCCAATAATAACTCCGATATACTCCAATAATACTCCAGTGACTCCAGTACCACTCAGTTTAATTCCAATAAAATTAGGGGGGAAAATACCAAATCCACTCTTTTTAGGCAATTTTATATAATTTACATGGCTGTGCCACCTACAACCCCCCTCGCCACAGATTCCGACCCCTGGCATCTAAATAAACTAATTTTATGGAAACTAACTACGCCTTTCTTAGAAACGTCGCTTTGCATACAATTATCGAGATGATCAATGAAATTTAACAAACAACAACTATTTTTAACAAGTAACAATAACAATTTTTCTGTCTTTTTAATGTTTCTTTGTAATACTCATCAAACGCATTGCTTGACATCTTGACTTCTTCGTAATCATAGTTGCCCACAATATCCTTCATCCATACGACCCATCCACACGACCATTGACCCGAGCATTACCACCGCTTAACAACGTAGGCGATGACCCTTGACTATCCCTCACTAGGTTCGTCCCTAAAATGGAAATCCATCAATACCCTCTTGTCGGCGAAATCCACGGATTCCGTTAGATTTCTCGACAACACACTATCTCTTCACAGCGACTCTCGACGCAACGGCGACTTGTAGTCGGTGTCCCGCTTATCCTGATAAGGAATGTAATGCGGTTGCCGAGTACCTGATTGCTGCGGTTGTGCCGAGCCACTTGGATGTCGCTGCTGCACTGCTGGCGCCGTTTGCTGCCTGCTGTATGAAGGCGCACCCCTTTCATACTGCGGCGTAACTGGCGGCTGAATAACTGGTTGCAACGGTGGATACGTAGTCAGGGACGGATGATAGACCTGTACCCTAGGCTGCGCTGTTACTACCGCGTAGGAACTCGAAGGCGGCATATACGCCTGCTGTACGGGTTGACTCTGTGGTGGAGTCGGATCCCACACATACTGCGGGGTCCCTTGCGACTTATACATCAACTTCCATGCTTCCGCCATCTGCGGTACCGCCACACGCGGCTGTTGTACAGGCAGTTGCTGTACATGCGGTCGCTTCTGTGTTGGTACTGGCTGCGACACACGATCGTGTTGCGACACTGATCGTTGTGTCCTCGCAGCTGTCGGCCTCCCCTCGGCGGAGGTGGAGGAATCCGCGGATGATCCACCCTATACGTCCTAAATTGCCGGCCTCCCACTTGTACAATTCTCTCATCGTAAATTCCTCTAGCCTGTCCCGCCTCCGCGGTTGCTTCCGCTGGAGGTTGGGTCGGCTATGAGACCGGCTGCCTCATTAACTCCGCCATTTCCTTTTCACGCTTTAGGCGCTGTCTCGGTGACCTTCCCAACTGCAATGACCATTCCGTACTCGACGAAGATGTGGGAGGAGTCGAAACTCTCCCTCTTCCGACAGCGTCGCAGGCGGCGGCTGGTGCACTGTCGTCCGGTCCACCGCGTACGCATCCCTGTCCTCTTGTACGGTCACCACATGTTTAGGTACAACCGTGGGTCGGTCGGTGCACCCGATCCTACCGCCGATTGCCAAAAACCTGTTGTCTCCTTTTGCTGCTCTAATGGAGCAGACGACGATCTAGGTGGCCTGTCCACTACCATTGGAGTAGGCGGCTGCACACCTGTTCCCGGCTACATTACTTGCACATCCATTCTCTCAACCGGTTGCTGTGCCTGAGCCAACTGCGCAGGAGGCTTTGCTACAGGATGTAAAGGCGGTGGTTGCGTACTCGGCCACTGGCTCACGTGTACTTGCTGGCGCGGCTGAATCGCTGCCTGGGAGTAGACTGGTGTTGCTTGCTGCGGGGTAGATTCTGGGGCGGCTGGCGTTCCCACTTGCCGGAAAACGCTCATTTGCTTGCCTGTCCCAGTCTTCCTTTACTGTTCGCAGCATAGCCATCGCTCTCCTCTCTACCTCTCCAAACCTTTCCACCTCTTCCATATATTCCTTCTGCTATCCAAGTTTACAGCGCGCCATAGTTTTCGTAAATCCTTCCGACCACTTCAACTCATAAAATTCCGCCTGTGTCAAATCCGCCGGATACTGATACTCCTGCTGATAACGCTCGGTAGCATTCAGTATATCTTGCCGTCTCCCTCCGTAACATGCTGGGCTGTTGCTTCCTCTACTGATCCCAGCATAGTGTAAAGCTCGTTTTCCAATGCTTCACGCTGTGCTTGTACCGAGTGAGTCAACACCGCAATCGCTTTCTTTTCAAAGGCTTCGCGCAATACCCAATAACACTGATTCATATAACCTTTCTCCCTAACCAATGAAAACAATCTCTTAAACCTGGGGTCAGTTACCTGACCATATACTTTACGTATTACAGCCACCGATAACGGCAAAACGAAAGCTGCTGGCGTATGCAAATAGCACCACTGCTTAGTTGGCATACGCTCTTCCAACATTTCTCTCATAAACCTTGCCATCCAGCGTATCAAACTACCATACTGCTTTTCCGTAATAGTTGGGACCAGGGTGCAACCGGAATTACAATTTACCGGAACCGGAACCGGAATTTGAAAATTTTACCGGAACCGGTACCGGAAAATGAAAAATGCATTTCACCAAAAATTTCATTTTAATCTTATTTTTTGCTCTATTATTTGTGAAATAACCTTAGTCGAACATAGGTATTTATTTTATTTGTTGTATTTTAGATTTTCATCATCGACTGAAGTGAAATCCACCATCAATGGCTTATATTCGGAGTACAAGTGGCTTTCAAAAGAGATTCTTAAAAATTAGCAAAGTTAAGAAAACGGCCAAATTTTAATACCGGAATTTTTAAATCCGGTAAAAATTTACCGGAACCGGAAGGTGAAAAAACGCCGGAACCGGAATTCCGGTTGCACCCTGGTTGGGACCAAAGGAAATACTGTCGCTGCTAACCCACGTTCCGTATAGTGCAAGCAGTCGAGCAGTTCTCGTACTCCTGCTTCCGCTTTACAACGAAAACGAAAAGCATCCATAAATGCATACATCCATAACTGCGCTATCTCTCCAAGGTAATCGACCGGCAATATATCACTCGGCCGAGCAACTTGTTCAAAAATTGAGAAATAATACGCGTGCAACCTGAACGCCAAGTTTGTCTGCTGTTCAGGAAGCAAGGTCTCTCACCAAAACAAGGTTATTGCAGGTCGCCGCAGGATTAACGGCTTTCTTCGTACCGGGTGGCTCTGGCGATGAGAGGCTCTCGTAGTCCCCTGTCTCCGAGTCGCCATCTTGAAACACCGACTGCCGTGCACCTGCTTCGTCCTGGCTCGTACTTTCTTCCACAAACCGAGCCTGCTTCTTATCCCGACCCGGCGTCTGCGAGCGTGCCCGCTTCATAGGCACCAGGATACTTCCACTCGCCTGTTGCTCTTCACTATCTTGGCGTTGGGCTGGGGCAGGCATACCTACTCCCATACCAACTGCCGCTTGTTCCTGCAACTGCTTCTCCACTTTACACTTTAGTAAAGATCGCGAGACTGTATTAGGTCTTGTTGATCCGGCTGTACGCCTGGTATCAACATTCCAGCACTTACACCTGTATTTGTCTTACGTTCCTCATCGATATACCGCATATACTTAGCAAAATCTTGTATGACTAGCAAATAAAAATTTCTGGTAACTCTGAATTTTGTTCACTAGTTCCGTTGTCTCGGCATCTGTATGGTATCGGCGCGAAATTAAGGCCTGCACCACATTAGATGAATCAAGCGCTGATAACATTCTTGCCTAACCGGATCTGTGAAACCCCCCTGAGGTTCTAAGTTAGCAATTTCAATCCGCAACGCCGCACCAGTTGACACATCTTGTTGTTGCTGGCTCTGCAGAGCGTACAAAATTTGTTGCAAGACGGCACTAAGCTCGCCCAAGTTTTACCCCCTTGTGGCGGAACTAGTGCATCCGATTCTTCCACACCCACTGGCAATATATCTGGTACCTGTGCTGTCTGGCCTTCACCAAAGTACAACGCAGGATTCAACACGTTCCACGGGGACGTTCTGCCCGATGGTAGTAACTGTCCCCGGATTATTCGCCGCAACTCCTCCAACGGGTCCAGCTCCGCATCTCTTTCTGGACCCGCCTCCACTACACTGTGCTCCACCATCGCCGGAAGCCCGGGTGTAACATTATCCGTGGCTCTCGCCGATGCAGATGATGGCTGGCTTGGTGGCGGCCCACTCAAGTCCATAGCTTCACCCTCCTGTGCCTTACTTACAGCCACTGTTGTATCTACTGTCGTGGTGGACGAGCTGGTAGTTGTACCGACTCAGTCACGTCCATCTGTCGACTCTCCGCTACAGTAGACGTAGAGGACGTGCCCGCTCTCTGCGCTGACTCCTGTTCCAACGTAATCAGGCTGGCTTCTCTAACCTTTTGCAACTGACGTTCCTCCTCTACGATGTCAACCGTAGGTACCGGAACAGGTGGCGGTGGCTTTGTAATCACACGCTGAATTTCCTTAACGGCATCCTTCGGAAAGACACTTGACTCCAGAGTCACCTCCGGCTCAAAGCTTTTCTCCTTTAGCTCGGCGGTGACCGGCTGTTTCTCAACCTTTGGCTTCAAACGGGTTATATGTCAGCACTCGATTATAATCAACAAAGATAGGAGAGTCCGAGTCAGACTCTGGACCCCCCATACTTTCTCACGTCCTTTAAACGTCGTGCCTCCATACATTCTCTTTCCCTTTTTCCGTGACTCCCTACGCACCCGACGCACTCTTGCCTTTTCCGCTTCCGTCTGATATGCTTTGCACCATTTCTTCGCTAAATCTGTATACCACCTCAGATGAGCACGCGCCCACATGGACCATGTCTCAACTGGGGTGGTGAGAATATTATGCTTCTTAATTTCCTCTTCACGCACCTCCACATTTCGACGCACTGATTTTTCATCCGGCCAGAGCATGGCTATCCGATGCGACTCATCTGGATCAGTCATGTCTAATGGTTTCACTTGTCCCCGAAAGATGTCGAAGACCGCCACACGCCCTGGGTGTGACGAGCCTTCCCATGTTTGAAACGACTCCTCAAAATACTTCAAACATGTTGCCTCCGCACGCCGATACTCGTAGAGTGCCTGTTGAGTATGGGCGTTTTTATCAGACAAGTCAAACGCAACCGTCGGTCTCTGCCGATCGACTACGTGACTAGGGTATCGCACACTCATTGCTACGGCCAGGTCCGCTAACATTACATCAAACCCAATATACCTTATGAACTCAATAAAATCCTTATCGTCTTCGTCTAGGGTCTGGCCTTTCGATGCCATATGCCTTCGAAGATATCCCATCCAACGCATACCATAAAATGTCACGCCTTTATCCACGAAAAAATAGTTTATAAGTTGGATACGCGACTTCCGCTTCCCACATGGCCTTATCCGCTTTCTTACTCCACCAAATTTTTACCTTTGTCCTGTCGCACAGAAGGTTCCGCAACGGCTGCGGTACCTTCGGCCCGAAACTTTGCACATCAAACAGAAACGTGACACCTTCCGTCGTGCCTATTTGCAACGTACGGATGCGGTTTCTATGTTGTCACAGTTTAGGTCCACACAACCACTCCTCACTAATATACGAATCATGTCCAGGTGGAAAAATTCGTAGCCGACTAGGATGAGGGTACTTAACGCTATCCTGCCGGTACTTTTGCAACGCTTCCTTATACTCCTTATTCCTATCATATTCCAAGTTTACGCCTTCAATATCAAGCGATAAGATATTGGTCCTCGACGCTTTCACAATACTTATCTCTAACTGTTACTCATTAGAGATAATCGCTACGTAACGTGGCTTTCCCCACTCACGTCCGAGCGATGTAATAAGTACCCAAAACTCCGCCGAGTGGCATGGGTGCTTCTCGTCTACTAACGGTGAAGCCTTATCCGCTTTATATGACACTCCGCCCACTCTATTTGCTTCCTAGCCGGGGCCATGTACCAATTTAATGATTATAAAGCCATTAAACATCTGCACAATAACACGCCAATCATCAATGCAGAGTCTTTATCAACCTTCTCAAACTTGTTGCCACAAATCTACAACGAGAAATAATATTAACAACTTACACTTCAGAACAGATGTGCACAAAACCGGGTTTTTTATGACTGCATTTATTAATACACCAAAGCAGAGAAAGAAAATAACCAAAGCAGAGAAAGAACATAGCCAATGTTACAAATTGTAAAATGAAAATGAATGTTATGCAAATATGTCCGTGCCAATATAACTACGGAAATAATTCTAGTCTAGAACAAGTGCCAAGAATATTAAACAAGTTTTTAGAATATGTGTTCTATCAAAAAACTAAAACATGTCGCAAGCCAAGAATAAGCAAGAAACAAAAGAAAGGTAAAGAAAGCGCTAACTAATAATCAAGCCCTAGTTCATGTGTATACAGAACTAGGGACTTGACGCAAGCAATAAACTACTACACACCTTCACCGCAAGCTAAACGAAAATAAAATAAGGATACAATACAATACACCGCAACCAAATTAGCAATAAGTAAGATTATAATTACAGTCCTCGCACTACTGACGCTGTTGCATGCTGGTTCCTAGCGGCTATTCGGCTAGATCTACGCGCAGCAATTGGTGTTTCCTGATTCAGCTGTCGCTGTACTTCCGCCTGTGGTGGGGTTCGGTACAGCGGCATTTTTCAACTCCGTTAAATTTCTCCGGTCCCTTTTATTTACTCCGGTTTCCGGTTTCCGCTTATTTGTGCTCCGTTTCTCCCGAATTCCCCAATATAAGTGTAACACAACACTTACCAATTGTCTCGCAAACGCACATCCATCCAAACAGGGTTGAGAACCTCGTGGTCACCATGTCGGATTTGCAAGGTATTCGGTGTGTGTGTCCGTAATACAATGCGGCTTCTGAAAATCCTCAACGCTCTGAATAGATACGGCCGGTTGTAACAGTTTACTAAACAACAATGACAAGTGTTATGCTGGTAAATATTAACGCAGTAGTTAAACTTACGCTAATATAAAATATTCTCAATAACTCCTAATAAACTCCAGACTCCGATGCTAATACTAAAGAAAACTCCAATAATAACTCCGATATACTCCAATAATACTCCAGTGACTCCAGTACCACTCCGGTAACTCCAACCTCCTAAAACCTTAACTCCAAAATAACTCCAGTTTAATTCCAATAAAACAACTCCGGTTACGTTAATTTCCCCGGAGCGTGTCCGCAGCGATGTTGCCTACCGCAAACTGCGCGACACCCCAAGTAATAAAACTGTACCCGAAGAAGTTCAACCAAATTCTAAATCCATTCAATGACTCCACAAATATATAATAAATGTAAAGCCGTACTCCGTAAACTAAATAAGTCAAGAAAAGAAAAGTGTCGATGAAAGTAGAAAATAACTATCAAAATATGCGTCAAATCGTTAAGTTTTCAATGTCAAGGCTGAACATGGAGATAGCTAAGGTATCCCCATGTACAGTTAATTTGTATACTGACCAGCATAACTGGTTATAACACCCAAATCAATAAGATATATTATTAAAGCGCCGTTTAAGACCGAACTAGGGAAAAGAGACTTAGGAGGCCCAGTGGTGCCCAGAATAAGGGTAATTAGGGGGAAATACCAAATCCACTCTTTTAGGCAATTTTATATAATTTACATGGCTGTGCCACCTACAGTAGGTATTTTAGCGTCCTCCGGCCCCCTATTCATGCACCTGTATATGTCGATAGGCACACGTATCATTGTACTGTTTTAATGTGTTGAAAGTATTCATAAATATTTGTTGGATATGGTAACTTTAACCATATATAAAACTGATTTTGCCAGTTCTTTGCGTTTGTTTGCAGTTGCATTCTATTTGTGAAGAAAGTTAACGAAAATTTCGTTCTTACTATATATCGAAGTTGGGAGTTTCGTTAGTCGCTTAGCTGCAAAAAGTGAAATTCGTTCTGTTCGTTTTCTGTTCACGGTTCTTGTTTTATTTATATATGCCTATTTAAATTGAACTAAAATGCCGTCTGATAGTAAAAAACGACGAGATGCAAAAAAGAAAGAAGCAGCAAAACAACGAAATTTGAAAAAGCCAGAGAACCAGCAAGTTGCTAATACAATTGTCGAAAATGGAGTGGATAGCATTGAGGCGAATGGTTCAGCAAATACGGGTTCTTGTACCCCGGTTGGTAGTGAGAAAAGTAATATTTTAAGACTGATTTGTTCTTCGCAATACTATGACAGATATCATATTGGCAGTATATAGTTTTCGCGCTCAAATGTACTCCTGAAGTATACTCGTAGCAGTTTTTATGCGTGTGGATCGATTTGTTTAAAGAAATATATTTGTTTAATGTTGCTTGTTTTTAGTTATGATCAGACAGTTATGTATATAAGTTTTTTTAAATTTTAAAATGCAATATACTGGGAGCCGATTATGGAAAGGTTTTACTACTGTTACTTTGAGATATGTTTTCATATTTGTAGGTCCGCCAAAAGCCTCTGACTTGAAACAATTGACTGCAGCGTTGCAAAATGTTGATATTGACCAAGAAAATGCGAACGCTCGTTCGTGTACTGGGGTTCTTGCGTCACATCCACGCTCTCGAGATTTGAAAATTGATAGTTTTTCATTAACTTTTCATGGCCATGAAATGCTATCAGACACCAAAGTTGAGTTGAACACAGGCCGAAGATATGGACTGATTGGCCTTAATGGAAGCGGTGAGTGTTTTATAACATGCAGGAAGTGTCTTGTGGGTGAATGACGTAGTTTATTAATTCATTGGTATAAAGTTTATGCAAAATCTTTCAGATCAATTAGTTTATCTTATTTTGACCTAAAAGGAATGGAGAGAATATTGGATCGCTATATTCGAGAAAAACATCTTATGAGACACACATTGGACAATTATCAACGTGCCAACCAAGCGGGAGAGTCTACAATTACAGCATTACATTATTTAGTGACGTGTGAAAAACACTTAAGAGATTGAATGTGGAATCGTTCACTATTGACTGGATAATGCCGTTATTAAATACTAGAATTGTCACTGCAAAATTAGGATGTAGTAATAGAAGTGTACTAGCGAGGAAAAGATGTCCACAAGGCGGAGTTCTTTTGCTATAATACTGTTGCCAGACAAGCAAATGAGTCGTTGAAAATAGTAGACAAGTATCGACAGAATGGTTTGAAAGTTCAACCATCACAGAGCAACGTAGTACGTACCTTTTAATACGGGAAGGGTACAACCTATACTGCCACTGTCAGTTATAAAAATAGATGGGGTTGCTCTAGTATTATCAGAATCAGTAAAATACTTAGGTCTAATTTTAGATAAACTGCGCTGGAATATGCACATTGAAGCTGTATGTAAATCAGCAATGAACAGTCTAATACCATTGTTGGGAAGAGCAGGGGTTGTCGCGCTTCAACGGTTCTTTAGTTGTATGAAGTTGTGATACTTCCAAAATTGTGTACAGTTGTATAGTTTAATGGCATAGAATGTCCTTTAAGATTAATCAAAAAGCCCTGGATAAAGTTCAAGGCATTTATTGTCTTGCTATATGCGTCTGGTGGGCTAAGATCAACAGATGAAATGTCCTTAGAAATTATATTTAACGTATTACCAACAAATATAGTGGTCTTTAAAGAACCTTCCGAATGATATTCAAGGCTTCGTTCTTGTAAACATTGGAAAATCACCTCAAAGGCCATAATGCAATCTCTAGTAGGTATATACATTGTTAAATTTGATTTGGACGATGAAGTTACCGAAGGTACTGGCTTCTCCACAGCTTGAAAATGTCCGCCGGGGGGCGTTTCCTGGGGGGCAGCTAATTTTGCTGGGGGGCAGTTTTCCTGGGGGCCCCCAGATGATCTGGGGGTCCTGGGGGCAGGCTCAAAATTTTGCAAGCCGACTTTTTGGACCATTTTTTATTCTAGATCGTGTTTCCAACTCAACTGAACATTACTCATCGCTCAACATGACAAAAATTCCCCGCAAACGCTAATAACAATGATTTTAACTAATATTGCTGACAACTTTACCAGAAGTTGAAAGAAGCACAATTATATAAAATAAAGATAATCTATAATTGAAACTGTGATTAACATATATTTTATATATTAGTCACAGCTTCAGTTTATCATAAGGCTCAGGCGGGTTGAACTTGTTGCTGCAAGGTACTTTCGAATGCGCTGTATGCCCTGAAACGGTCTTTATATAATTGTGCTTTTTTCAGTTCATTATTGAATTGTACTAGTTACTACCGGTATTTGTAACGCTATTAAAAATTATGAGTACTCAGCGTAATATAAAATCACATTTTGCCGAATGTCCGCCTGAAAATAAGTCCAGGTCTTTATGTTTTAATATTGAAAATTTTTGGCTTAGAAAAGTCCTGGGTGCTTATTTATTGACAACACCATAAGTTTATTTGGCTCCTTCGGTCGATTCTCGTCTGTTCATCAAGTAGAAATTATGGCTATTGCCAGGGTGCGACCGGATCGTAAAAAACCTGATACCGGAACCGGATCCGAATAGTGTATAAAATAAATCAATTTTAAGCACGTTAATGCGTCAGTAAATGTTAATTTATCTTTAGGAAACGGAATATTGCGTTTATATAAAGAGCGTGTCCTAATATTGAAAATTATTGTACGAAGCTGCAAATTATTGGTTTGTTTCGATCATAAAATCCGAATCGCTGCCTTAACCATATGCACAAAATATACCAATACTGTAAATATACTTACATGTAATGGGACTGAAAACATAACATAACACAACATAATTCGCAATAATTTGAGATTTACGAAATCATCACCAAAATCCGGTATCCGGTAGGTTTATACCGGGTACCGGAACCGGATGCGGGTTTTTTGCCGGATAGTAAACAGGAGGCGGGTATCCGGTCACACCCTGCTATTGACGTAGCCGTTTCAGAATTAATCAAGCAAGGGAGTTGACAGAGAACGATAGTCATAAAATCTGACAGTCAAGCAGCTCGTAAGGCACTTAAGAAAATTGGAGTACCGTAAAATTGCCTAACTTCTGGCACTGAACATAACTTCGGCAGTTTTTAGTAAATGACTGCGTGTAAAATTAACAGTAATGGGTTGTTGTTTAGTTATTTAAATCACATTTGTTTGATTCCTTATTCAAAATAGTATTATTATTTTCTTAGCTAATTGAATTTACGCATTTACGAATTTAATTTTGAAGGTTTTTAAGAAACCATGTGATTCGTTGGAAAATACGCAGATATTGCGGTGTCGTAAAGTAGGCAATTTCGAAGATTCATGCTAAACAAATTTGTGTGTTTAAAAGAGAAAACTTCGAACTTTTCTATATTGCTCACAAAAAAACGCCCATGTGTACAGATATCCATAAAACACCCATGCCGAAATTACACTCCAGCAACTTCAAAAATTCGTCGAAACATTGCCGAAGTTACACGGTATATGTGTAGCATGGCGTATTACAATACAGAACATGCCGGAACTGAATTGCGACAAATTTGCTTTAAAAGTACGTACGTAACTATTTGAAATAGTTTACAATACATATACATAACTTCTATACAAAAGTTAATATATACATATAGTACTAATGCCTTCACGTCGCAAGGGTGATTATAAATCAACGTACTCCGCAGATAATATGAGCAAAGCAATTGCTACTGTAAATGGCGATCCGGGTTTTGGAAAACTTAGTATTCGCGCAGCTGCCAAAGAACTCGGTGTCAAACGACAACGTTAAACGACAAAATTTTACATCGCCACTAAAAACGTTGGTACACCAGCAGTTTTGAACAATGATGAAGAAAACGTGATTGTCGAATACCTCCTGCTTATGGTAGATTGGGGATTTTTAGTGGACAAATGACCTGAGGTATCTTTTGAAGTCGTATTTTGATCGTCTTGGGGGGAGTGAAACTCGATTCAAAAGTAACTTGCCAACAAATGACTGGGTTAGAAGTTTTCTTAAACGTCATTCAGGAGCATTAACTCGCCGATTGGCTGAAAATATTAATCGTAATCGCGCAAACGTATCTACGGAGGTTATGAACAAGTATTTTAATAATTTATCGACATTGCTTGATGGTGTGCCTCGCGGAAACGTGTTTTGCTACGACGAAACAGCAGATCATGACAATCCCGGCAAAACAGGTGCTTGCATCACGTGGTGTAAAACATGTGCATCGAATTAGGCATGCATCAAAATCCGCGTTTACTGTTGAATTCTGCGGTAGTGATTCCGGTATTTTGTTGCCGCCGTATGTAGTATATAAGTCTGAAACAATAAATACGTCGTGGACTGAGAGAGGTCCGAAAGGAAAACCTCTATGTAAAAGTAGATGTTGCAAATCAGGGTCTCGTTATGCTGTGACAAAACACGGATGGATGGAAACCGCTACGTTTGAAGACTGGTTTGCACGAGTCTTTTTGCCACATGCACGCAATCTCGAAGGGCCGAAGGTATTACTTGGCAACAACCATGCCTCACATTTAGGCGGACAAGTATTACGTCTATCGAAAGAAACTAATATGCGATTTGCATGTCTGCCGCCTAATAGTGCTCATATTGCGTTTGCTCTTGATCTTTGCTTTTTCGGGCCGTTCAAAACAGTTTATCATACAGTGTTGTCAGACTATAGACAAGCAGAAAATCGTAGTGGCCCGGTACAGAAGTCGTATTTCCCGCATTTGCTGAAAAAAGCTTTACAAAAAATGGGAGATCAGATTCGAAATGATTTGGTGTCTAGTTTTGAGGAAGCAGGCATTCGGCCACTAAATCGTGACAAAGTGATAGTACATTGGCCTGCGGTACGCCGAACATCTGACACATCGACGCTAGCTGAAGCAATGCAAGTAAGATGTTTGTGACATGTTTATTTTCCATTTTTGGGAAGTTTAGGGAATTGTTAATGGTGGTTGTTTGCGAAAACTGTTACGTGCTGATTGTTATTTGGAGAACTGTTATTGTCAGGATTGTGTTGTAAATGCATTGTCAAGTAACGCTACATGATATCAAAAACTGTTTCTTTACACGGTTTCATTATTTTTAGCAGCTTTGCATATGTACTCGAACGTGGAATGGTTGTTTTCTGAGTTCAGCAGTTATTTTAAGAGTCACTGAGCGACTTACGATATAGCACTCGACCCCAAGCGACTAGAAAAGGTAAGCGAATCCGAGTTGAACCTGAAAAACGAGTATTTCTGCAAACGATGAAGTTGATGATGGCAGCGATTCAAACGCAACTGGCGATGACCCAGGTGAATTGCAAGAGCCACACCATACAGAAGGTGGCGCAGCTTCAATGAATATTGATCCAAATTCCGCTAACTTTGCGCCTGCATTTATCCGATTGCCTCCATTTGGTATCTTTGAATTAAAATGCGGAGATACAATCGTGTGTCGGTATGATAATAAATGGTACATAACCCAGATTCGAGACATTAAAAGAGATAACGACACAGTTTTATATATGGAATTGAAATTCATGATGCCTGCGGGTCCGCCAACAATATTTCATTGGCCACAAAGTAACCAAGAAAAGGTGTGGTTTGGTCCGGAAGACATAGTAGCAAAACTTATAGACAATCCAGAACCAACAAATAACTCAGCAAGAAGCTTTAAAATAGCAAGTGCATATAGGAATGAAATCGATCGTGTTTTTACTGATCCATAATTGAATAATTATGGTACAGAATTGCGTATTGATCGAAGTAGTACTACTTACGAAATGGACAAAAATCGACATCATTTTGTAACTTAATGTAAGTAGGTAGGTACGTATGTCATGTGATGTTCTTGTTCTTAGTTGAAAAATTGAAAGATTCTGTTAACTTCGGCTAACAGTATCAGGGCGCGACTTGATATTTGACTTCAGCAAACAGTCGATATTCAAGTTTGTTTTCTCCAAAATTTCACTTCATTTAACGTCGGTTCGTAGTTTTGGGATGTGGTTGCACCCTGCGGAGTATGTTCAAATTGTTCTTGGTGGCTGCTTTGTTGTTTCATTGCAAAATGTTTTTAAAAACTTATCAGTATGCCGAAATTAAAATACAAGTTGTTTTCTTCGTCATACGACTTTCAAATATGTGGCTTACACAAGCATGCCGAAGTTTGAAGCAGTTAGTGTAACTTCGGCATATGCGCATTTAAAAAAATTGCTCAAAAAGAAAGAGAACGCTAAACATTATTACTTCCTGGTGCCACGTTATTTTGGCGTGCATTGAAAGTTTCACAACATGCCAAAGTTTGCCGGTTTTACGGTAATTCTAAACTAACTAAGAGCTGCTTATGGCACCTACAAGACCATTCAACTATAAATAAACTATCATATGGATTAAAGGCCATTCGGCTAATTACGGAAATAGCAAGACTGACGAATTACGTAGGATTCGAGGACAAAAGTTCACTAGACCAGAACCTGTAGTAGGAGTACCACAAAGACAAATTAAAAATATGATTCAAAATTGGTGTATTTCATACACAAACCAGAGATGGCGAGGGTTGAACGCATGCCGAGCTACAAAGAGATTCTTTAGTAACGTTGAACTATAATATACTAGATATTGGATATTGTCAACTAAATAAGCATATGTATTAAATAGGTCTATTGAGAACTTTTTAAGTAGATGTTCGGTTTATAGTGCGGTTCGACGCAGAATATATAGATCAAAGCCGCTGAATGAAATCGAGACTAATATAAAGAAACGTTAAGGGTTCGTAGCAGAGTCATTAAGATTTGTGTAGATATTCAAGGTTTCAGAGACTGTGTAACGCACCAATTGTGTCTAAAAATTTCTCGATTCTCTTTCAATTGATATCTGTCTATCCGCCTTCGGTTTACTATTGTTTTTGCTTCCTCAATGAACTATATACTCGTGTTCGTGTAGCTTGCATAACACTTTTTATACCCGGTTTTAACAACAAGCAGTTACTAAAATACTACGATTAAGCATAACTTTTAAAAAACGCCTTTAATATCCTGCTCTGGTCGATTATCGCAGTATCCGACTCCGGTGTTTTTGCTACTTCATAGCACCCTTCTGAATAGATATCTCCAGTTGTAAACACAGTTTAGTTAATATCTATAAACTGTCAAAGCCAGAGCTAACGTAATTATCTATTGTAGTTTTTTAATTGAACTCTATAAAGTAGGCATGTTAAGTTTTTAAGATTGTCCACTGCCTACATTTAATTTATAGGGAAATCAAACTTTTTGGAAGCGCTGGCTAACCGCGAAGTTCCAATTCCCCAACATATGGATGTGTTTTTGCTTTCGCGCGAAATTGTGGCTAATGACAAGCCTGCGCTGCAGGCCGTTGTTGAGGTTGATCAAGAACGAATTCATTTAGAAAGAATGGCCGAGGAACTGGCTCATTTCGAAGATGAAGGTTTGATAAGTTGCCAGTTATGCTCTCTATAGTATTATATTTTGTGTAATATTTTCAGTAATTTTTGATCGATTAAATTCTTTTTCGTAATGGTATTTCGTCGTTTCAATAGAAAAAGTTAGTGAACAGAATATTTTATTTTTGTTTGTTTTTAGAATCGCAAGAGCAGCTGATGGACATATATGACAGGTTGGACGAAATAGGATCTGATATGGCTGAAACTAAAGCTGCTGAGATTTTGTATGGTCTTGGATTTACAAAGGAAATGCAACAAAAGGCGTGTAAAGATTTCTCAGGTATGTTTCGTGCTTTTAACACGGTTACGCATGAATTACTGTTCCGGCTGAAATTTGTGCACAATTGGATTCCATATGAACGCCTTTCAATGAAAGCGAGAATGAAATCGCTGAAAATTTGATTATAACACGTTTTTGACTTTTTATTAAAAAGCGAAACAGTATGTAATTCGGTGCTTAAAATTATTTGAAATTCCGGTTCCTATTCCTGATTTAGCAAAATTATGTTCCTTCCTGGATTTAGTAAAATTATGTTCCTTCCTGTTGGAGTTGAACAGTCTAGGTCGGAGAATATATTGCTGAAACTGAAAATACCCTGTTGTACAGAGTTAAAACAAAGACAACAGTGTACAAAGCTTTTGTCGTGAATATTAAAATGTCTTACACGCCTAATAATGTCCAATGTTTTAGGAGGATGGAGAATGCGAATCGCACTTGCAAGAGCATTGTACTTGAAGCCGTCATTGTTGCTGCTTGACGAACCCACTAATCATTTGGATTTGGATGCATGTGTATGGCTCGAGGAAGAATTAAAAGAGTAATTTCAGTTCGTTTCCAGTTTTTAATGTTTTTGAATTTTTCCATATAGTTTGTATACAACACTTACAAACAAAATTTTCTCCTTCAATACATT
The DNA here is from genome assembly GCA_030248215.1 of Enoplolaimus lenunculus. NCBI lineage: Eukaryota > Metazoa > Nematoda > Enoplea > Enoplida > Thoracostomopsidae > Enoplolaimus > Enoplolaimus lenunculus. Next base: position 43,029 of record JASANG010003199.1, read on the forward strand.
CACCATACAAAATGTAACGTACCATTGGCGTTGGGCTACCGATGTTTTTTGACTTCCCTCTTTTGAGAGTACTGTCCAATAACCACTGGTGAGTGCTCGGTTAACTCTTGGCAATATGCTGTTTTTGATTTATATTACATTGTTGACGCTTTTTACCTTTTTTTCTATTGCTCTCTAGTAGTATATTATAATAAGCTAACGAAGTAGGCTAAACATTAACATTTCATACTATTGTTGCAGGTACAAACGTATACTCGTTATAGTATCTCACTCTCAAGACTTCCTAAACAATGTTTGCACTAACATTATCAATTTGACGAAAAACAAATTGAAATACTATGGGGTAAGTAGTCATTTTATGAGCAGTTTTAATACTTTTGCTGTCTTTGCGTCAGTTGTACGTCACTGTGTAGGTCATATATTAGAAAGAACAGTCGAAAAAATTCATTTTATCGGATTTTTGAAAAACGTAGTTTAATGTCGTATTAACAACCGCTGGGAAATGGTTGTGACATCTGATATTCTCATAGCGAGCGCTTTTAGTCTTTTATGTACATTATATAGAAACTTTCCCGCTGATAATACTAAGTGTAGCATTTTGCATACCTTCTATTATATTATGCTCTTTATTGTTGATTACTAATATTTTAGGGCAACTATGATACGTTTGTAAAGACAAAACTTGAGCTTTTGGAAAGTCAAATGAAGCGTCACAATTGGGAGCAATCGCAGATCGCTCATATGAAGGTTATTATAATATTTCAGTTTACTAGGAATTCAATGCGTATATTGTTTATTAGTTTAATTATTTTACAAACCTCATTGTATCTGGCGGTCATGCATTGTACTGTCGCACCAAACAACAAAATAACCATTCACAGTGCTTACATAATAAATTTGCTTCGAAAGCAACAACATTTTACTTCAACATTTTCGTGGAAAATAGTCATAAACCTTAAATAATTTCGTTACTTGCAGGAATATATAGCTCGATTTGGACATGGTAGCGCAAAATTAGCTCGTCAAGCTCAAAGCAAGGAGAAGACTCTTCAAAAAATGGTTCAAGGTGGTTTGACGGAGAAGGTGGTACAGGAAAATGTAAGTACTCTTACGGAATTACGGACAATTACCGCTCTCTAAAGTGTATGTTATGCTAGTTTATTAATTGATTTGTTTATGAAATAAGCTGAATATTCTGTTTCTTTCTGTTGTATGCAACTTTTTTGTTTTAGGTTAAGACGTTTAGTTTCAATGATCCCGGTTATATACCGCCTCCTGTGATAATGGTACAGCATGTAAAGTTCAGATATAAGCCAGATTCGGTGAGTATTTGATGCTGTTGGTGGCATTTTGTCTATATTAGTATTTATGTTAAGTCTGATTACTATATGTAGTATCAGTGTTGTTTTGTGTAAAGTGTTCGTTTAGTATTCAACAGCAGAATGCAGTATCTCAAGACTGCACATTTTGTGATTAATTTGCTTGTAGTTTGGTAAATTATCTCAAAGTGTTTTTTCTGTGGATATACGTACTTGTTTGTTTAATTCTGTGTGCAAAGAATCATTATTTAATGAAATTATAATAATTTGGCATTGTATGTCGGGTTTTTTATTAACCATTATCTATCTTAAATAACGTGTTTGTATTTATAATTTTGATCGGCGAAATATTTTGGCTCCTGGAGTAAAACTTTGGATACCCCAACCTTGATATTATTGTTTTTGTCTTTTAACAATTTAGTGTACCGCGGATTAAACTTACCTAGTCAGCTGAACTCGCTCGGAAACCAAACGCACACACCTGAACATATATGTTTAATTTTAGCCTTTAATTTACAAAGATTTGGATTTCGGTGTAGACCTGGATACACGATTAGCTTTGGTTGGGCCAAACGGTGCTGGCAAATCAACTTTATTGAAACTGATTAGTGGCGATGTAAGCTTTATCCTGTTGCCTACTGCAACGTGAAATTCATTAACTTCTGTATTCTTTGTAATAAAATGCCAAAAGATTCTACTAAGTAGTAAAATTTAGGCTTGGTCGATGGAGAAGCCAGCTGGCGTCCGGTGAAAAAACAGATATCGTTACATTCGAAAACCCGAATGCTCAATATTTTAATTGTGTGATTCATTCAGTAATACTTTGCGTCTGCGCATATGCACTATAATAAATTTTACTTGCAAATTTTCTCATATAGATTTCATTCATTGTTGTAGCGTTGTGTGCGCTGTGAAGTTATCTGTTTACAGTCATTGAACTGCGTACTGAATTAAATAGCATTCCAGGGTGATCGGTTTGGAATAAAAGTTTTTCGAAACCGTAAATTCTGAGATTTGTGTTGGCTTTATAATTATACTGATGTTGCATTGAGCACAATATAAAGATTTTAATGGTAAAATAATATTCGATTATGCCTAAACACGATCGTTAGCATTGTGGGGCATATCGACAGTGCTTTTATTGCAATACGTATCTGAATGTTATGCGTGTGATAAATTTAGGTAATTGAAGGCATCGGCAAATTTGTCGAAAGTAAAAATAGTTTTGTCTTGGTTTTAAAATCAATTATTGGTTTGTTATTTAGTAAAGGTGTTTCGTGGCCAACATTTTTAGGGAGGCTGAAGTCTGCGACCCGATACACCTGATGTTATATATTAATTTTCGTGGAAACTATTGGATGTTTTAGTTAATGCCGTCCGATGGATTAATACGACGACATTCACATGTTAAATTAGGACTGTATCACCAACACTTACACGAACAACTCGATTTAACGATATCAGCTTTAGATTTTGTTATGAAAGAGTTCGACATCAAAGACCGTGAATATGCTCGCAAAATCATTGGGCGTTATGGAATTACCGGGAGACAACAGGTATTTGTATTTGGATATTGTATATGTATTGCAATTTTGTTTAATTTTGCTTAAACTTCTAACCTGCATTCATATCATGTTGTATGATTAAATTGAGTCAATATACTGAAGACTGTAAGTGATAGAACTGTTGAGATTCCTCGTTTCGCGCTGGCGTTACAGCATTGACATGATCGCGGGTGCAATAATTATTAAGCATAATATATTTGCACAAGTTTTGAAAATATTTTCCTGGCGTTGTCTAACTTGAATCAAACTTTCGCAATATTTAATTATTTGGAAAATGTGTAAACCTCTTGTAAATTATTGGTTATTCCGATCTTCGATCGCAACTAACTGTGTTGCAAAAAAACCATAAACGGAATACGAAAAACTGGGAATAAATTGCTTGTAAAATGGAAACATATATAATTATATTGAAGAACTTGGGGGTGCCGGTCTTAAGCGGTTGTTATTGTATGGTCATTAAATGCGAAAACTAATCGCGTCGGTACAGCGCATTGTTACTCGCTAAAGTTTTTAATATTAGATAAAACGCCTAACGAAAACCTATCAGACACGTAGACACTAATCGGCATTGGTACAGATAGTTAATGTTAAATGCTTGTATGATTAAACATTGTTTTCCTGTGTCAGACTTGTCCTATGAAACAGTTGTCGGATGGACAGCGATGTAGGGTATCGTTTGCTTGGCTTGCGCAACGCAATCCTCATATTTTGCTACTCGATGAACCTACAAATCATTTGGATATGGAAACAATAGACGCTCTTGCGGATGCAATTAACGATTTTAGCGGCGGTATGATACTGGTTTCTCACGACTTTCGCCTCATTAGTCAGGTATATAATTAATAAGAGCCTACGAAAGTGTTATAACGAACTGGTCAAAGTCTTGTTATAAGGATGTGTTCTTATAATTCAGGTGTATAACACTAATACATCGCACACACCGGTGTAGGCAGCCGCTAAGTATTCAGCAAGTGCGACGCTATCCTTTGGTACTCCACTGTCCGGCGCCGAACTAAAAAAATTGTATCAAATTATTGTTATGCAGTCTCATGCGGTAATTCATGTGCGTTGCCTTACAGTATCGGACAACGCCGGACGGCATTAAAATAGTCAAAATGTATAGCCCCACCTTAACTGTGTAAAATTCAGCAACTGCAGGTGGATGTTTTTTGACAATAATTTTCTGTACTATTCGCAAGTATCCTAACAAAATATCGACGTCCGTTAACGAAAACTTTCTGCCTTAACCAGTTCGTTTTTGGCTCAGGCACAAGGGTTAGTGCGGAAGGGACAACCTTCTCGAAATCTCTAAGTTTCGATTCCGTTATTGGCGGGGTGTATATGGATCATAATAACGAAACGGAAAACGAATATTGAAGTCTAAAAGTTTAAAAGATATTTTTTCTACCAACATAATACAGGCATGCAATTATGTACAGAGCTTTCTAAAACATCAAAGAACAATGGCGGATGCGCCGAAATTTTTAAGATTTTGGGTGAAATTCGTAATTTTTATCAAACAATTGCAGCATGTTTGTAATAAAAAAAATGCTGTATATACGTAATTTATAACTGATTTTGAGCATAAAAATGACAGAATATTCGGTATTTCTATAACGGAAATGGACACCAATTTTTACCGGAAACGAAAACGGATATCCGGTTACACCTTAGCCCTGGATAATTAAACTTATTCTGGTCACAGACCTGGGACCGCATTCTGAAATGTGTATAGCACCTATCGCCAGTTAGCATTAGGTCTTCAGACAAACGAACTGGCGCAGCTATGGAAGTCAAACTCAACTCGCAAGTAGGGTAAAGAAAATGCAACAAACGCCCAAAATATTGAAGTTTTGCATTGGCTAATGCGAACTTTGCAAGACCTATGACCAACTGGTGATCGGTTCTGCATGCGTTCGAGAATCAGCACTTGTGTTGCTCAATATGATTATTGTTTTATGGTGTTTTGTGTTACCCATTTCAGGTTGCTGAAGAGATTTGGGTGTGTGAAAATCAATGTGTTACAAAGTTCGAAGGCGATATATTTCAATACAAAGAGAAGCTGCGGAAACGAGTGGCCAGACAAAAGAGAAAAGCAGTAAAACTGGCTCAAATGTGAATAATTTTTATGAGTCTACTAATATCTGGTTTGTTGTTTTTACGTTCAATATACTGAACTTGATATGTTATGCGGCTGCTAGGTACATATTTTGCCTGTTCAGAAACGAGAGAAAGTTCGAAAATTCTTTGAGATTTATTAAGGGTTTAATTTAATTTTTATAATGAAAAGTTTCAATAAATAAAATGTGTTTGGTGAAATGGGCGTTAATCGTGTAGCAATCTTATATTTTGAATATGATAAAATATTAAGTATAGATGGGCACCGGATATAAAAAACTAGATTATCCGAAAAGAAATACGTATTCTGGATGTATTTGGCAGGGTGCGACCGAATACCAAAAACTTACGGAGTCGGATAAGCTAATATCCGAAAGTAGCCGGATAATCAATTCAAATCTAATACTAGATTGCATTCAAATATCAGAATGGAGGTTACAGTTCTTCCGTCCGTGGCTAAGGTACCCAAGTGTTTACGTGACAAAGTTTAACATCTCACGCCGATGCATTTCTAACACTAACATCGCTTTTTGTAAGAAAACCTCTCTATCTTGTAGTGCTATTTGGCATGTCTCCGTTTCTTGAGTCTCGGTGATTTGAAACCGACACTAGAAGTTGAGAATTCAGCAAATGCTGGTAGACTTGTAAAAAGCAGAAGTTAATATTGTTCAAGCAAGTATATAAATGCCTGATGAAAAAAATTCGCTATGAATCTGTGACTTTTCATAGTTACGCAATAGTTAGCAGATATTCTGAAAACACAAAAAAAAACAAAAAAAAACTACGAAAAAACATTAAAAATTATTTTGATAATTCCGAGACAGTCTGTCTCTTAAACGTTTGAAACATAAGAAATATTATATGCAAAAATAGCTATTGCCAATTAGGACACAAATTTTTTCTTTCAAGAAATATTGTCCCTAAAATTGCAGCGCATAAATGACTCCAGGACCAAATATAATGAGTTCGAAACTATAAAGCGTACTTAAGTTTTGAAAGTACGTTCCTAAATCCTAGCCTTGCATTATCGCTCTCATGCTATTGACACAAGACAAGTAAACGTTTAATTCAGCGGATAATTGAAGTACCGAGTATAGCTATATCAGTAACGAAGGGTGGCGGAGCGTGGGTTTAAAATAAATAAAAGTCCGTAACCGAATAACGAAGGGGTACCCTCTAGAGAATCCAAACAAATATCAGTCCCCCCTCTTATGCGAGTCATTACTGTAATCCCTCCAAAGGGACTGCCGCCAAAGCACACTAACTCAATATACTCGCTCTTAAGTCCTAATATCATAAGAACAATATAGTTTTGTAACGCCACTGCAGCCAAGTGCGTGGACTTTTTTATATAGCCGCGTAGACAGTATAACGTGGATGACCCATTAATCATTTGGCCTTGGTGTATCTACGTTGCAATAAACCATTTTACCCGAGAAGGAAATTACCGTTGCCAATTGTTATAAGTTTCGCCGAAGATAGAACCAGAGTTAGCCGTGACACAAATTACGCAGTTAAAATAATGTACACGTTGTAGATTTCAAAAATCCGAAACCTCTAGCAAAAGTTCTACAGGGTGCTGAAGTCGATTATTTCCAAGACATTCAGAAAAACAATATGCAAAATGTCAGCTCTCAACCAGGGTCGAAGCAGCCATCCCCATTCCCACCATTTAGAGAGGAGCCCCCATCCTTGCGTTAAAACAAAAAACGTCCATGTTTTGAAATGGGTCTGGTATCTCGCTCTCTAGTTTTTAACACTATTCTACCTTACCGTGATTCTTTTAATGGCTTCACACACTGCACAGACCTTAAAATAACATTAAAAAATTTTTCTCGCTCGTTACACTCACTGGCCTACAATTTTACTTAACCCTTTCTCACATGAATATTTTCTATTCCCCTGAGACCTACTTTTATGCTAGGATTGGAACTCCAGTGACTGGAGTGGGAGGCGTATACCATCACCACTCTGCTTACCGTGATTCTTTTAATGGCTTTACACACTGCACAGACCTTAAAATAACATTAAAAAAATTTTCTCGCTCGTTACACTCACTGGCCTACAATTTTACTTAACCCTTTCTCACATGAATATTTTCTATTCCCCTGAGACCTACTTTTATGCTAGGATTCGAACTCCAGTGACTGGAGTGGGAGGCGTATACCATCACCACTCTGCTATAGGAGCTTGACGCTCGATCTCGAGGGGGCTCTCACGTCTTGTGGTGATTTAGTACTATGTATACGTGTTGTAATTGTTAAACACGGTGCGATATACATACTATTTAACGTATTATATACACTGCGCTGAGTTGCCTACAGGCAACTCAATGTGAGAAGGGGTTAAGATAATAAATATTAAATTCACGCTAAATAAAATATTTAACAACGGTAATAAAAACAATTTTGGAGTACTAAAATATGAGGTGTTCAGCAATTATAGCATAAAGTGTCAAAATTAATTTTAAAGATGGGTTAATTTCTAGATCCGCCATTTTGTAACTCTTGATTTGTCAAAAGTTTGTTACCCAGTTCCCATACAGCTTTGCATTTGCTTATGTATACGACTGAAGTGAAAAAATGAAATTGATAAACGGACACTATCTTTAGTTGGATTGGCTACTCATATATCGACGAAGAGTCCCAGGTTTCAAACCGTTCTCGAACTGCTGTCTACAGTTCAACCATCCGAGCAAGACGCTACGCAACAAATACAGGAAGGGTCACATTTCGCAACCGGACTTGCAGGTATAAAGCTAACATTTACTATTGGAATAAAACGAAAATGAGTTTGTTTATACGTCCACTTTGTTATAGCGCCTGGTACAGTACATTGCTAAGCCGGAATCTAATTTTGTATGTTCATTTTAAGCAACCGGATAGAATATGGTATTTTGCATGTGACAGGTTACGTTTTCAGCGGATGCGCCCAATCTTATTGGCTTGTATAATATTGGCAGTTTAAAACACATAGGTACACCACCTGTTGTATACCTGTAATAGTATACAACTGAAGTCTGCCTAAGGTTCCGGAAGAAAATCGACTGTTGGCTCCTGGTCCGGTTGAATTTTTGCCGGAGGCGCCGGCAATTTCGGTAGTGAAATTTTGCATAGTTTTACAAAAATCATCTTCAGCTCCGGTATTTTTTACCTCCGGAAACACCTTGACCGATACAGTTGGATTGATGCTTAAAGAATGAATTAACACTGTTAAACGGTGGCTCAATAACGCAATCTTTTTGCGACAGTAAATGAGGATTGTGGGACGTTCCCTCTTATTTCACTCGACATACCGATGTCCATTAGGAGTGCATACAAAGAGCAAAACAGAGGGGACATATCCCTCCTAAAATTTTGAACCAACGAGAAAAAAGACGCTCGTAACAAGCAATTATAGAATAACTTTTCGGTTCCTAAAGTTAAAAAATTACAGGACGTCATTGAATCCCGAATTGGAGATCCTACAAACGCTGCTGCTTGAACTAAACTGGCAGAAATGTGTACACAAGTGCAACGTTTGAAATTTTACATGCCATTTATAATGTTTGCTGTGTTGCCGTTACAATAAGAGTGTGAAGTACGCATCAACGAGGTCAACACATCAAACAAAGCAATTTACAATGCAATTAGCGATCTACGTTCGTTGCTAGACACACGGGCGTCTTATAAGACTTGTGTCGCCTTAATGTCTGCGAATAGAAGGACTCTCACAGTACTGCAGGCAGTTTTACATATGTGTTGTCAGATTGTCGCCGTATATAAATTTAAACATTGAAACAGGATTTTGTTAGGCTGAGGTTAACGTTTTCAGTCAATGCCCACGTAGTTGCGAACCGAGCAATTTTGGCCCATATAAAGATCAGGGGTGGAACGTTTTTCTGTTGGACTTGAATAGAGTAAGCTTAGGGTTTAGATTAATTTTTTTGCTTGGCTTAGGCTTATGCTTACTACTGTTCTTTACATTGGCCTGTGAGGAAACGCATTTTTTGAATTCTTCTTGCGTGGTGTGAATTTTTTGTTCCGCCACATACAGAATATAAATTTAATTTTTTTATCCTCTCGATTTCAACTGGTGGATGGGACCACGTTCAAAATTCAGAATGGAATGGGCTCGCCCGTTGATCAAACAACCAAAACCAGGTCTCCACTTCGTAAGCATGTGAGACATGCTTGTCCGTTATGTGCACATGAAATATAGTCGACGAAAAATGCAGTTGGACAGGCGGGCTACGTGGCGCAGTGGTAGAGTGCTCGCTTAAGGATCCATAGGCTGAGAGTTCGATCCCGGCTCTAGCCGGTTTTTCCAGCTGCTTAGTTGAAAGGTCTGATGTCCCGGTTCCTACCTAGACTGACGCACTTCACTGAAAAGTATTCCTATTAATATAATCGGTATTAATTGCCGTATCTTTATTGGATTTAATTCAACTGAAACAATTCGCAACTGATGATTCTTTTCTTCAATATAATGAAATGGAAATCCTACTTCAGAATACTGCGTGTTTGTACAATGCGTTGAAATTTTAATATTTTTCTGTGGCAATATTGCATTTTAATTAATCAATTATTTAACAATCCTCTATCTCATATTAATCATAGTTTCACAGTACACGTGTATACTGGCCTTTACTGTTGTTCACTGGCGGATCCAAAAGGATTAGCCACGAAGATCAGAATACGTTTAATGTTATGGGCCAATGTATAGCACAGGGACTTGTCATTTTCTAAGGTGGCAAACTTATGATCACGAATGCAGCGCAGCCACTTCTGTATGACGGCTGAGATTTTCGCAGGTTTGGTAGGAAAAATGGTTTGATTGAGAAAATCAGAAGCGTGAGTTTTGTGTGGAAAACGGGAAGTGTGGACAATCTAAACACGTACACTGCAAAAAATGGTGAGTCAAATTGACTCTCACCGTAAAAGGCTCTACATTACTACACAAACTGAGTCAAATTTGACTCCGCCAGAGTCAAATTCGACTCACTTACTTAGTTGCACATTTACTGTGGTGGAGTCGAATTTGACCAATTTTGTGTAGCACCGTAGAACCTGTTTCAGAAAGAGTCAATTTGACCCACCATTTTTTGCAGTGCAGATTATCTCTTGGTTGGCTTTGAAAATCTGAAGAGAGGGTTTAGGTTGGAAAACGGGAAAAGTGGAAAATTTGAACACCAAGACTTTTATTTGGTTGGTGCAGGATTCAACAGCAGGTCTGGATCCGTCTCCGGCAGAAAATGGACCTCCGGCTCTGGTAGAATTTCTGTCGGAAGTTTCGGCAATTTTGGTAATGAAATTATGCCAAATTTTACAATATTTTATTTGTTTTGTGCGGTATTTTCAGCTTTTGGTACAATTATGACGAAGAAATGGTCCGGAATTTGTAAAAAATAAGCATGAACGCAAAACATTTAACAACACCTTACAGATATTTGCTAAAATTAGCGAATTAAACATCATGTTAAGTACTTGCTTTCACCTTACCTCCGGCTCTGGCAAGTTTGTTAACCTTCGGAAGCGGTATTTCTCGCCTACGGTTGCACCATGGTTGTAGGGAAAATCTGAAGCGAAGGTTTTGTTTGGAAAACGGGAGAAGTAGAAAATTCAAAATGCATAGGTTTTTCATTGGTTTAGGAAGGAAAATATAAAGCGTAGGCTTTGTTTGAAAAACGGGAAAAGTGGACTATTTAACACGTATGGGTTTTCCTTGGTTAGGTTGAAAAATTCTGAAGCGTAAGTAAGTTTTGTTTAGAAAACGAAAAAGTAGAAAATTTGAACGTCTAACTTTTCCCAACCAAAATTATGCTTGTGATTGTTAGTATAAAACTAGCGACATTCCTAGCCGTCATACTGGAGTTGCAACGCTTCAGACTTTCCCTACCAAACCATGTAAGCTTAGGTGTTTTCATTTTCCACTTTTTCATTTTCCAAACACATTTTACGCTTCAAATTTCCCCAAGAGACCTGAGAATGTCCAGGCGTTTGAATTCCGGCAATTTTTTAGTTTTTTGTTGCCACTACGTAAATGTGGAGGGGATTCACTTTTTCACTTGTAACATAAAATATTTTGTTTTTCTGTTTTAAACCCAGTTTCCAGTGCGAAAATTATTCAAATTTGCGTTATGGTCCTCAGGGGGGTTGCCGCCCCACTGCACTCCCTGTGATTTAGAGAGATACTAAGCAGGATGGGGGCTGCCACCCCTAAACCCCCTGCACTATGCATTTTATTGTTGAAACCGATTTTGGTGCTCATTCTGCTTAAATATCATTTCAAATCGCCGCGCGGTCCAACAAATTGTATTAAACGTGAAAGACTGCGGCGGCGGGGGACTATTTTATTGTGGGAAAGGGAGGGGCTGCAGCCCCCATCCTGTTTTAGTATCCCTATTCCTTCAAATAGCAGTGGAGTCCCACAATTTGCCTTAATATACGTGATAGATTGTGGCGGGGGAGAGGGGAACTTTTCCATAGTAGAAGAAACTAGAAAAGTGCCTGAATTTATACCATTACATTTTTAACTTTTCCCGTTTTCCAAACAAAACCTACCGTTCAGGTGTTCCCTGCCAACGCAGGAAACATTTATAGGCGTTGAAATTTTTTCCCGTTTCAAGACAAAATCTAGTTTCGGACGTTCCCTACATAACAAGGCAAAATTTATACGTTTTAAATTTTCTAGTTTTGCATTTATAAATTTAAACTGACCATCAGCATTAAAAAAGTTTAGCTGTTGTTGACTGTTGCTCAGGTGTACAGATACTCAAAGCAGTTGATTTTCAGTTTTTTAGTTGCAAATTCACGTATTATACAATTTTGACAAGTTTGCAAAATTAATAAATTGTTCGGGAAGTCGTAAATGTTTTCATAAAAAAACCGCTCCCAAGCTTATCACTCTAAAGCCCTATTCACACGTGCAAGTTTTTGCTGCGAGAACATGCAGATGCAATTTGCACTTGCAAGATTTGTCCAAAATCTCGCGTGAAAAACTTGCAACTGCAAACAATTCATTATAAATCACAGCTAGGAATTTAGTTCACATGTGTGAACAACCATGCAAGTTGACTGAATTTATCGCAGCCGCTTTTCCTTCGGCTGACGGAAAAATGCAAGTTCTGCGTGCAATTTGCACCTGCAATTTCTTGCAGCAAAAACTTGCACGTGTCAATAGGGCTTAAGTGGTTCTCGTACTTAAGCGACAGAAGCGGTCAAAGGTACTTGTTTATTTAGCTGTTCGACTGGTGAATACTTAGCGTGGGGACTGAATGGCAGCAAAGCCCATTCTCCTTAGGACTACACGAACGTGCAGGGGCGGAGCTGACACACCCACTGAGAACCCAGGGAAAAATTCAAATACATTAGGGCAACTTTTATTTTGTGGTGGAAAAGTATCAAACTGCCCTTTAGTTTCTTAGGCTGTAAATTGAAAGTCGTTGCCTTAGCTCTAAACTTTTGCCTTGAAATTTAGCAAAACTAGTCTTATATATCAGACATATTTGGCTTGAATAGAATGTTTATTATATATAGTTGCCGAATAAGATGTTAGATACAGTTTGTTAAATGTAAGACAATTTGTTTCGTGTGTAGTTTACATAAGCCTTCATTTTCTGCTTTATTGTGGACTGGCGACTCACCGATTTGTAGTTATTCCCTACAATGTACCTTTGACGTATGGATGTTAAGCATTTTATTTATTTACTGAAGTCCATTTGACTGTCGCAAATGCTAATTGTTGTATAATCGAAACAAATACCGAAACCCGATAAACCTATTCTGTAATGCCATACATTCTGACCTTCCATGTTTTATAAGTCATCTGTGTTCACGTTACGATATAAAATCGTTTCTAATTTCTCAGTTTAGCTAAAAATGCTACAGATGTGAGGCTTTCCAGAGACGATATGATGGTTTTGCTATCACCAGAATTTGGTGTAATTTTTCAAAATTGCGTTGCAACTCTAAATTCCAATGAGTTGATTAATTAATTCAGCTAGCGAGCGGGTTATTTCTGCGTTATTTATCAGTAAACATTAACCCCTTCTCGCATTGAGTTGCCTGTAGGCAACTCAGCGCAGTGTATATACGTTAAATAGTATATATCGCACCGTGTTTAACAATTGCAACACGAATACATAGTACTAAATCACCACAAGACGTGGGAACCCCCTCGGGCTCGAGCGTCAAGCTCCTATAGCTGAGTGTTGATGGTGTACGCCTCCCACTCCAGTTACTGGAGTTCGAATCCTAGCATAAAAGTAGGTCTCAGGGGAAATAGGAAATATTCATGTGAGAAAGGGTTAACTCATATTCAGTTGAATTGATTCCGACTCTGAATTGAGTTGACTCTGGGTACGTTGATTATTGAACTCAGATTGAATTGAACCAACTCAAAATGCTGAGTTCTAACAGTCCTAACTCAGACTGAATGATTCAACTCATTCTAAGTTAAAATCAACCCACTGAAATTTACAGTGTATTCATCTGGTGGATCAGAATGCTTTGTGGTCGCTTGGAACTATAGCGGGGCAAGGCCGTGCTACGGAACCAATATTTGAGGGCGTGGGCTCCGAACAAAAAGTATTCTACCCGAAAATTACTAGAATCAATCGATGATGGGTTTTTTGTTCGACTTTGAAATTCCACAACAACAAAAGTTGCTATGCATTGTTTGGTGTAATGTGCTTTACAAATGAGATTTCAAGCGGAAAATACACGTATCGCTGTCTGTGTTGCATCAGGGACGTATGCAAGCGAAGACAGGGGTGACCGATTCCTTCCACCAAAATTTGTGACGAAACATGTAAAAAGCACTGAACAGGGTATACAACAATGTTCTGGATCTTAGGAAACAAACAGTTTTTTGTCGTTCGATACGCTTGTTCGCCAAAAACGGCTACATGAAGTTATAAACCCTGCTGATAAGAAATCCGAGTACGTGTCTGAGTTGCAGAGAGCAGTGTTAGCAAGTTTCTTGCATTCAGCTTTCGAAGTTTATAAAATATGCGGGTATTATTCGTTCGTCTGGATTTTATGTAGAATGATGCGTTAAGTGCGGTATTGTTGTGCAATTTCATTGATGCCTGCCACACATATCGATACATTTAGTGAGGCGAGTGTAGATAATTCCTAATTTAACCATAACCGGACCACAACATAGCCATGAAACAACCATTAGGAGTGAGAGAATCCACTATATGTCGAACCATTTCAGGGATTTGTGATTTACTGAAAACCGTAAAGTTGTTCGCTGAGGTATTAAGGCTGTTATTTCTTGATATAAAATATTACTTTGCCAAAATTATCAGGGATTAACACATTGTTACGGATTTCACTTGTTTAGAAATGTCCGTTGATGAGCTTAGAATACCAGCATTTTGCATAATTACAGCGTTTAACGGCGAAAGGCACATTTTACTTCGAGAGGCGAACCACTTTCTGCGGTACTACAATAGAGTAAGCTTAAGCTTTAGGCTTTTTACTTAGGATTATCAGTTAAACATATACATTTCATTATCCTAAAATAAAAAATTAACTCGTTAGTAAATATACTTGGTTATTGTAACCAGGTATTGTAGTGACCCGAATAAGGGTGAAGAGGACTGATCCCCCGGTTATTCGGTTACGGACTGTTATTTATTTTTAACAATGTTTGTCTTGCACCAAAAGCTTGAGCGATAATGCAAAGTTATACTTTTAAAGTAATTTCAAAACTAACGTATGCCTTAAGATCTCGAACTAAACTTTATTTGGTCCTGGAGTCAGTTAGCACTACAATTAAGGATAATTGACATTTATGGACTAAAATTAGGGTTTAAGGACTCTATCCACTTACGGACTCCTATTAGGGATACGGACTCCTGTTGATTGGGACTCAAAATGGGACCCCTCTTATTATCCCTCCCTATTATTCGGGTCACTGCAGTTGTGCGTGGTTGCTAATAAACCGGTTAATTTAGTCTAAGATTTATAGTCAGTGGGCTGTGAAAGTCTACTAAATTTTCACTATGCAACCGTGCAGTGACTCAGTAGGATAGGGCTGTTGTACTAAAAAAATTTTCGATTAAGCAATGTTAGGGTGTAAACGGATAGTAAAAATAACGGAAACGGAAACGGATATTAAAGTTTAAAAGTTTCAAAGATGTTTTATTTTTCTGCCAACACAATTGAGGCGTGCAAATAGTCACCGGTTTTTTTAAAATTTTATACAAAAAAAAGGCGGTTGCATCGAAATTTTTTAACGTTTTGTATGAAGTTCGTAATTTTTATTTCATTTTGAACAATTACCGTGTGCCTGCGATAAAAAATTGCGGAGACATATACGTGATTTATAACGAATTTTCAGCGTACAACTAACGACGGAAATGGAAACAGACATTGATATTTACAGTAAACGGAACGGAAACGGATATCCGGTAGATAGGCAATTACTGGTTTTTTTTGGAGCTGTTTAATCAAAATTTCTACTTTGCAAATTCAATAGTGGGCTGAGTTGACAGGCCCATAGCAATTTTCTCTTGCTGTGGGGGCGGGTTAGCGCCAATCACCTGTCATGCCGGCCCACATATGATTCACAAAGGTCCTCATGTGAGCTATCCAGGGTCAGTCTAAATCGGCTCGCACCCCATACTGATAATTGCGGGGATCGATGTATAACACAAACTTTTATACCAGTCGTAGTGGGATTACATTTATTGAGCGAAGCTCGAACACACGTAAGAAATTTAGGTAAAATGCAAATTAGTTATTAGCTAACTACGTATTCATTCATGGGTTTTGGAGGTTTGTAAACAATTTATTCAGATTCCTTGCACCCAAAAACCTTCAGTAAACCCTAATAATTATTGAAATAATTTAAAAAGTCCTAGATTGTCTTGTCAATTAAGCTAATATGCAAATTAGCTATTAGCTAACTATTCAATAATCGGTTTTGGATGTTCGTAAACAATTTATTTAAATTCTTCGCACCTAAGAACACTTTAGTGCTGAAATTATATTGCTTTTAACCTTAATAATTAGTGAAATATTGTAAAAAGTCCTAATTTAGGCTTATAAACTATGCTAATATGCAAATTATCTACTAACTAACTGCTCAATTATCTGGTTTGGAGGTTTGTAAACAGTCCATGCAGGATCCTCGCAATCCAAAAATTTTTTAATGCTAAAATTAGATTCCTTCTGCATGTGATAATTAGTGAAATAAAGTAGAAAATCCTAATTTAGGCTTAATTAATTATGCAAATTAGCCTGTAGCTAATAAACGGCTTAAAATTTTGAAACCCCAGTGCGAGGTTAACACCCCAGGATAGTTGGTTTTCAAACAAAAAAGTTTATCCGAATCGGTTCAGCCGTTCTTGAAATTCTTTTCGGACGGACAGACGGACAGACGGACGGACGGACATCCACCTTTCGACCCCAGAGTACAAAACATAAACGGTTCGCGAAACTCCAAGCTTCGCTCGGAGTTTCGCTTTGCTCTCAACAAATGCGGTTTGTACATTTGTGCACAGACCCCTTGATGCATGTGTTAGTCTGCGAGATGATTGAGAACGAGAAATGGCATTTATTTTATCAATTCCGGTACCAAAACCTTAGTTTGAAATGATTCTACAGTAAAAATATGCAAAATACAGATGTTTGGGTAATCAAGAGTTAATACAACAGCGGTTGCAAAAAATAAAGACAATTTCGTGATCGTACTTTTTTTGTTAAATCCCATGGTCAACTTTGAAATATGGGGCTTCGCTTGAGACCCGAGTGAAAACAAATACGTATTTTTGATTAAATAACATTGGAAACTTGTACGTTTGTTAAGCCCTGTAAACTCGGCCGCCCCAAGTTGATGGATTTGGACCGTGCCTGGACCTATCCAGTTCCTTTATGACACTGCCGAGCGACGAATTGGCGTAGATTTCTTGCTGACAACTTTTACAACCGTTGTTGAAACTGTTTTAGGGGAAACTAACGTTTTTCTATGGGAGGCTCAGCGTTTGCCACTAACTATCGGTCCTTAACTTTAGTTTGAACACAATGACGTATCAAATTCAGCTTTAGCAAAAATGACGAACAAATTACGGTTTTACTGCATATCCACGCCTTCGCCGTTGGTCCATGCGAAATATTTATTCAAAACTGGACATAAACGTAGTCGCTGAACACTGTTGCGAAATCAAAACCAACAGAGGCGCCGATGGTTTTATATACACGAAATTAAATGCAAATTTGCAGTTAACTTGCAGTTTTATCACTGTAGCTAATTAATTTGGTAGCAAAATTATGCTGATTGTATCGTTATTCAATATACTGAACTAATTTTTGGCAATTCTTTAAATTAGCATTATTTTAAGCTATTAAACGGTTATTTTTTCGGCTGCTTACAGTTATGTTTAGCTACAATGCCGGTGGATAATTGTACAATGTATGAAAGTGACTGTTACGTCAATCACGAAACGTCAAATGCCTCTTGCTTATCAAATAGAGATCGTCATGAGTGCAACTGTTCATCGCATATACGTACAATTGAACGTAACCGCAGTCATGATATACCAGGATGTTCGTTACTGAGTACAGACGAAACCTGTTTTTGTAATTTTTACCATTCTCAACCAATTATTTGCTGCAATTGCAATTGTCAGCGATCCTTTATCCCAAATTATGATTGGAATCCTGCGACGTCAAACGGTTCCAAAATAGCTGATAAGCCAAAATTAGAGCCAAGTAAAGATGTAAATTCAGTTTCCGAACTGCAAGAACGCGTGCAACAGATTAGTTGGGACATTATAGCTGTACCGATACACTGTTTCATCAAATCTATTTCGTGTGGGAATAATAACACCAACCTTTTGTGCCACCCTGGTGATCAAGAACACTTGAATCAAGTTCCTCAAATACGGATTAACAACAGTGCAAACTGCGATAACAGCCACGACAATTCTATGCTTAGTTTGCGGAACATTTCCGCTAAAAACGACGTCCAACCTGACCGAAACCGTTCACAAAACATTGATTCTCAACGAGCAGCGTCCCACCGGATTGCGTCCAAGTCTCATCTGCGTTCCGTTGTCGAATTGAAAAGATTTCCGTCGAAATTTGCATTGAATTGGTTTCAATTGCTGTTTTTTGTGCAATTCGTCGTGTCTTTGATTGGGGCTGTGCCGTTGAAACCTCGAGTAATCGATACCAAGCCAGTTGATACAACCATGTTGTTGAGTCAAGAACCTCAGGTATGTAACAATACTACTTTCAGCGACGGATTAAGAACGGGCCAGTAGTCAGATGGGGGTCAGTGGCGCTCAGCCCGTCTTGATATATTTTGGACCTCACAGAAAAGTGTCACTCTGGCTTATAAGTCATCAAAGTTTCTTTTATGTTTGTCTTAAAAACTTTTTTTAGTCACCCCCCTGGCAAGGTGAGCTGGCCATCGGCGTAGGACAAATGCTTCCTTTTGAAAACGTTGTTTAAGATTATTTTTTCTCACGACCGTTCTTCTTGTTGCTCCTTATACTATTTTTTTACTTAAACGCATTAAATTTTATGAAAAATGTCAGTTTTGATAGGCTCATTTTATGTTACCACATGCAGGAGCAACTGAACAAGAAGGATACCGGTCGTGAGAAAAAAATAGTCCCGAACAACAATTTCTCACGGTGGAGTATTCATTGTGCGACGGGAGGGAGGGATTCAGCGAGAACTTGTCCTGGATATTTATGGGATGTGAATTGTTCAGAGGACGGAATTTTCGGGTGGAGAAATATTGTCGTAGGACAATTTGTCCGGGGTAGGAATGGTCCATTCGGAGAAATCGGTATATGCCACCAGTTTTGTGCATTGACTTACAATTAACATAAAAGCCTACTGTAGTGACCCGAATAAGAGGGGGACTAATGTTTATTTGGCGTCTCCAGAGGGAACCCCCTGTTATTCGGTTACGGACTGTTATTTATTTTCAACCAGCTTTCCGCTACCCTTCGTTACTGATGTATATCCGGTATTGCAACTATCTGTTGAATTAAACATTTTTGCCTTACATCAAAAGCTTGATAGATAATGCAAGGTTATACTTTGGAATGTTACTTTCAAAACTTAAGCACGCTTTAAAGTTTCGACCTCTGGAGTCATTTATGCACTACAATTAGGGATAATTGACATTTAAGGACTCCAATTAGGGTTTAGGGACTTTATCCGCTTACGAACTCTTATAAGGAATACAGACTCTTATTGATTGGGACTCAAAATGAGAACCCCCTCTTATTACCCGCCCCGTCTTATTCGGGTCACTACAGTATACTGTTGTAACTGACTGATGTTTTTGCCCTACTCAGCGAAGGGAACTCTCACAATCATTTTGGTCTCAAAGTTGGTCTGGATTAAAAAGCATCGATTAGCCATGACGTTTGTAATTCAATACCGGAAATTCGTTTTATTTACCGCTGGGTTGCAACCGGACCATAAATAAAATGCAACAACACAGTCCCGTCACCAACTCAGCATGCCGGGGGGGTGGCATAACTATTTTAAGAGAATTTTGTACCTGATTTCACAAAACTTACAAGCGAGGCGTAAATTTTCCAGCGGGCTAAAACGTTTTCGTGGAAGGGCTGATCGTACATCTGGCCCCCGCTTACGGCTACTGACTCGTCATAATAGTGTAACAATAAACGGATTCCTAACATTTTGCAGTGTGCGCAGCAAAATATATTATAAACGAACTTTAATATGGGAACAATTTTGAAACGAATTTTCTTTGACTCAAATATATACTTCTCTCTAAAAAATTAAGCTTAAATTATAGCTTAGCTAAACTTGAATATCAGTTTAAGTAAAACTTAAATGGCTGGACGGACTAACTAAACTAGAATTTTAAGTTTTACTTAAACTAACGTGTTTTTAAGTTTAACACGAGATTAAGTAAACTTATTTTTAGATTAAGTAACAAGTGCAGCAGTGTATTTAAGAGTTCATTAAGTTTAGCTTAAACTGAAAATAAGTAACATTTTAAATGAGTTTAAGCTTAAAACTACCAGTAAGTTTAGTTAATCTTGAAAGTTAGTTTAATACTGGTGGATTAGCTTAAGCTTAAATCAAGTTAGTTTAACCTTTTAGAGAGTACGTATTTGTATTTTAACATTAATTTTTTTTGCTAATTCGTTGCTTTGGTTTCAAATAGAGTATGAAATTATGACAGGGCCTAAAGGAAACCTTAAACCCAGTGCCATGCTTTGCTTTTGCCATACCATTCAAAATGTAGGAACCCCTCACACACAAGGGGCTCTCAAATTCCACACAACCGAGTAGCTCAGTGAGTCGAATTTGACTCTGGCGGAGTCGAATTTAACTCAGTTTGTGTAGTCCCAAAAAGCTAATTTCGGAGAGAATCTATTTGACTCACCATTTTTTGCAGTGCATCAATGTGTTGGCACATTGAATTTGGGGGAAGTCCCGCACAAACTGGATACCGTCACTGTTTAATGTACACAATTGATGCGCCAACATTAGTTTTGAAAGCAATAATGCGGGTGCAAACGAATTCCTAAACGTCATCATTATTCGACTTTAAAAATCGGCGGGTGTGAACATTGCATCATCAAATAAGAGGCCAATGTTACTTTAAGGGGCGTAACAGTATATTAAGCGTATTCCTAAGCCTAAGCATAAGCCTAAGTCTAAGCCTTAGCGTTGCAAAAATGTGTTCCTAAGCCTAAGCCTAAGCCTAAAGTCTAAACCTTAGCGTTGCAAAAATGTGTTCCTAAGCCTAAGCGTAAAAAAAAAAAAAAAAAAAAAAAAAAAAAAAAAAAAAAAAAAAAAAAAAAAAAAAAAAAAAACAAATTTTATAAAAAAAAAAAAAAAAATAAAAAAAAAAAAAAAAAAGCCCTTGAAAATTTCCTCCTCCATCCAGTGTACCCACATAAGCGTTGAAAAAATGAATTGCTAAGCCTAAGCCTAAGCCAAAGCCTACGCAAAAACATGTAATCTTGAATCTAAACCTACTACTTTATAGACCCACCAGAAACGTGGACGCCCCTTAAAGTAACATGGACCAAATAAGATATTTAACCTTTCATTGAAAAACCCCCGGAATGACAGTGGCAAAATAACATTCCGAACGCACATTTTTATTGCTATTAACAGGGACGCTGAAACAAATTTTGTCAAGGGTTGATGATTTAATTCAGTGTTTTACCGCAAACCAAAAGGAAATGAAATTAGCCTCAGAATTAAGAAATAGCAGTTTTCTTTGATCATAACAATTTTTAGATGTGTTGATAGATACCCGACGCCCTGTGTCAGCGTGTCTGGCTAATAACCAATTTTCGAGGATGGTACAAAATGAATCATACAGTTTGTGATACAATTTTCAACTGGTTTACGCTTGACGTCAAACTGATGTAAACCTAAGCCTAACTAAACTGCTATGGGTGGTCCAAAGACAGACCGCAAAATGGTCTGACAAAAATTAGAGTTGAATTGTTTTATTTATAAGCCGAATTGATTCTCTGTTGATATTTGGCATTTTACGATGACTCATCGTGTAGCATCCGGGTCCAACATCAGTTGACACAGGATTTAATAGGGGCATATTCAGAAGAGATTTGAAGATATTTGGATCCTCGTGGATAAAAATAAAAAACTTAATAAAATTCTACCAACGTCTTCGGCATTGATAAATTTAACTTAAAAGTTGCTCCTTTTTTCAAGTGGTTGGTTTTTAAGGTTTAATAGTTTGATCGCTTTTGATTACATAGAACCTCGTCTTCTCGCTTAGTTAATTTTTGTTCTACAGTAGCAGTCCTTGCAGTGCCAGATCCAGAAAATTTTAAAACTCTGGGTCGTTTGAGAGATGTAACGGCGGAAAAAACGCCAACGAATCCAGCCGGAAGCCAAATCAAATTTAGTGCTAAACCTTAATACTAATTTTTTGTTTGGATCGCTGTTTGGAAACCCAAGGTCGGTGTTCGTCCTTGGCTCTGCCGATGAGAACCAGAACCGGTACAACAAATACAGGTTTCGAACAAATGTTAACTTCTGGTTTTGGTAATACGAAATCGGACGCAGGTGTATAAAACTTGTCCGACACCGATTGGCCGAAATATAATTGGATTCTCTGATCCAAGATATTCACAAAATTATTGCCAAGTAAATAAATACCTGCCATTATTTGTCTTGCACAAATGTTTCGGTTATTTCTTACATATTCTTCGTTAGCCAGCCGATTTTGAATTCAGTTTTTGTGGTTAAACAGCTTCTGCAACGTTATGCAATTCATGAACATTGCATTAAAAGTAGATGGTAAAGAGTTTTTAGCACAACGAAAATTTTCGTAGTCGAAGCTTTTAGTTTTGTAATTTTAAGCAATTAAGCTAATATTGTAATTTTATTCACTATTCCTACTAAACTTGTGTATGGAATCACCAAGGCCGCAACATTGTTTGAAATGATAGCAAAAAAACTGCTGTAAAGTAACAAAGAAAAATGCAATTTTTTTACGCAAATCTAAATTGTATGTCGTTCCACTGCTAGCTGACAGATGCAATCAGTGCCGAAGTAGGCAGGGGTGGGGGCTTCTCCATCAGTGCCTGAGTAGGCAGGGGTGGGGGCTTCTCCATCAGTGCCTGAGTAGACAGGGGTGGGGGCTTCTCCATCAGGCCGAAGTAGGCAGGGGTGGGGGCTTCTCCATCAGTGCCGGAGTAGACAGGGGTGGGGGCTTCTCCATCAGTGCCGGAGTAGACAGGGGTGGGGGCTTCTCCATCAGTGCCGGAGTAGACAGGGGTGGGGGCTTCTCCAAAGTTTCAGGGTGTGGACTCCCAAACTCGCGAGCGAAGCGAACGAGAAGCCAGCCGCATTTTAAAGCTTAAGCGGTATTTGTTTCAATCGGTTAGGGTGAGGACCTTTTAGGGGTGGGGTCCACCAAATGGGGGTCAGGGGGATGAGTGCTGTGGCCCTGGATGCAACCAATTTACAATACCAAACTTCATTGCTTCTTTTTACTGTGTGACTTTATTTCATTCAGATTTTCTATGAATACGGTTTAGTAGAAAGAAATCGCTGATTGCATTTTGAAGTATTAACTTTTAAAACGAAGAAATATTTTAATTTTAAATTTTTTTCTGTTTACGAAATGCAATCGTTCGGTGTCTGATTTCGTCCCGTTTTAATTATATATAAAGATCCTGTCCACTTGACAGACTGGAAGACTGGGGAACTAATAAATTGTATGGCTTACACTTCAGCTTATAGAACTAAAGTTAGGTTTAGGCTTAGTGGGCAACCCGTTATAGTTAATAAACACCGAATCCATTTTAAATAAGCAATTTGATTTCGTTTGACTTTGCCGAACAAGAAACAAGATTCAGTTTAATTTTCAAATTTACTACTGATCCCAAAGGGGACCTCGGTCGCTCTCCGCACACTCAGGGGTCAGGGGTTTTTTAGTATTTGCTTTCAAAAGGTCGAACCATCGCAAGTGTGTGTTTGGTTCAATTGAATGCATACGAAAACTTGGTTTGGTTCCAAAAAGGCGATTTTGAAATGGGCGTGGGATGACATTGCTTATGTGCTGGTCAGTCGTTTGTATATATTGGTTGTATTCGGTGGCTAAAAGTTTAGATTAAGTCATTTATCATTGCGTGGGGGGTATACTTGCTATAACGACACGTCGCTGTTTCCTTCCGGAATGCGTTTTCGGTATGTAACAAATCCTTTCACGCTGTGGCGGCTCCAAAAATTTCTAAAAGGGGGCAAAACTTAATTGGGTAAAAAAAATCTCGCGAATGAAGCGAGCGAGAAGTTGAACGCTGTAAACCTTGACAGAAAACATAGGCCGAGTCCAAGGTGACCCCTCTTGGATCCTCCAGTGGTTATGCGAACTGTGATCATATTCTCAAATGCGTGTAGCACCTATCGCCAGATGATGTTAGGTCTTATTACTTTGGGCCAATGTAAAGAACAGGGGCGGAACAGTACTACAGGCATATTCCCAAGCCTAAGCTTAAGCCTAAACTTAAGAATGAGCATATTCCTAAGCCTAAGCCTAAGCCTAAGCCAAGAAAAAATCAGTCTGAAGGTTAAGCTTACTCTTTTCTAGTCCCACAGAAAAACATTCCGCCCCTGATCTTTACATGGGCCTAACTTTGGAAGCAAAAAGTCCGAATCATCAAAACCTAGCGCATTTAGTTGCAGTTACAATTTAATTTGTACAAATGACAAATTTTACGACCAGAGAAAATTGGTGCATTTTTCCTCCGTAGATCCGGCCTGCCGTGACGAAATCTTACAATGAAAATGGTTCATTGGAAACCTTTGATGTTTTCTTGCCATGAGACTTAATAAATAATTTTCCACCCGAACCGACTAAATACAGCGTTGTGCTAGTCGCTCCGCATAACGCCTAAATCAGTGTAGCCCTCGCACCCAGAGCGTTAGGTTTCACTCACATTTCGGAACGTAATGACGATTTTCCGCCGGATTTTGAACCGGAACCGGATATCAGGTCGCTTGATGCCTGCTACCAATGGATACCTTAAACTTTTAATTGATTACCTTATCAAGATTAGTATAATAGTGGTGATATCTAACGAACTGTATGCATTCACAACAATCAGTTTTTGGTGGTCATCATGATTTACGATGATTAAGTCTTTTACATTCGTTTATGCTGCTGTCGGTTTCTTAATTCAGGTAGAAACTTAAATGATGCTGGGTGTAAGCTGGCTATGTGATTGTTGGCCAATGTTACTTTAAGCGGCGTAACAGTAGAATAAGCGTATTCTCTAAGTCTAACCTAAGCCTAAGCGTATTCCTAAGCGTATTCCTAAGCCTAAGCCTAAGCCTAAGCGTATTCCTAAGCCTAAGCCTAAGTATAAGCTTATTCCTAAGCCTAAGCCTAAGCCTAAGCGTATTCCTAAGCCTAAGCCTAAGCGTATTCCTAAGCCTAAGCCTAAGCCTAAGCGTATTCCTAAGCCTAAGCCTAAGCAAAAAATTGCAATCTAGAATCTAAATCTATTCTTTTATGGACGCACTAGAAACCTGGACGCCTCTTAAAGTAATATAGGCCGGACCGTTTGGTGACCAATAAGGATGGCGCTATACTTTTTGAAAATGTTAATATCGTCCGAGCGTCCGTCGCCGTTCGTCATCGTTCATTATCATCCGTCGCCGTCACCATGCGGCAGGGGCCCGTGGCCAAGTTGCTCGCCCCTAGACAATTTTCAACCTTGCTTGTGACTCATTGAAAGCCATTGAATGCCCCTCCTGGAAAATTTTCAGCACCCCCAGGCAAGGTGAGCTGGCTACGGGCCTGGTACGGTATATATCCCGCGCCACCTTAAGGATTCCGCTAACAGATTTCATTATAATTTAATGTTTGTGTTTTTTGGTTATCAGGCTGAACAAACTGTTCCTAAAGTAAATTGGAATCTTTACAAAGATAATATGTAAAATAATCGTACTGGTCATGATTGTCCAGGGTCTATAGGCCATGAAACTTCCTCAATAATTAATCTTTGAGATATTTTTTCTTAGCAAAATAAAACTTATTTTTGGCCGCAGCTGACATCGACTGTATTTTTAAAATTATTCAGCTTCAACAAAATTTTGACAATATTTTGAAACGTTTTAAACAACTGCTCGTTATGTTACCATTGGCCCCATCCAGTTCTTTTGTGTAGTCAGTTTCTAAAAAGTATTGACTGAGTTTTGAAACATTTTTAGGTTTTCTAAATTTTGATTTGTCTTCTTTGCTCTTTAAGGTATCAATCGCTCAACTGTTGATCGATAGCCACTTTTTTCTTAGTTTAAAAATCAGTCAGCTTCAAACATTTGCGAAAATTTTTAAATTTTACAAAAACACTGGCTGATTTATTTGTTTTTTAAAGTTTGTTTGTGACAAAAGTTTATGAAAAGTTTGAAAATAATTTGGTTGGGCGTTCAAAATTGTATTTTTCTGCTACTCATTTTAGGTATCAGTTGTACGAGTGGTCGAACATCAAATGATGTGTGATATGACGCGTATTTGTCTGTCTTCTGTTGGAGTTGATTATAGCAGAGGACCGATTTGTGGATCAGACGGAAGGACGTACACGGACGCTTGCGAAATGAAACGGGTCATTTGTCACGGACAACCGGTCGAAGAGAAGTATATCGGACCATGCGCAGGTATGCAGTAGCGTACCGTGTATAACTTTTCCACACCGATATTTAGTTTCAGAAAATTTTCAAATTTTGCCATAATTTAGGCTTAGAATAACGGTTCGGGTTGTACTTAAACGTGGACTTAGGCTTAGGGTTCAGTATTTTACGTGAAAGTGTACAAAGTGTGGGGGGCGAATACACGGCAAAAAATGGTGAGTCAAATCTCTCCGAAATAGGCTTTTCCTGACTACACAAACTGGGTCAAAATTCGGTTCCGCCAGAGTCAAATTCTACTCATTTTGATTCCGGCGGAATCGAATTTCGACTCAGTTTGTGTTGTCAGGAAAAGCCTATTTCCGAGAGAGACAATTTGACTCACCATTTTTTGCAGTGTATAAAACCGTGGTAAATTGGGATTTACAATAAAATTGATAAATTCTTCACCATTATTCAATCAGGAAATGTCTGTACCAATTGACTCATCTAATAATCAATGATTTCTTTAGGAATAACTTATAACTTTTATTTTTGCAACTCAAATAATTATTGAACCTTTGACAACAAGGCCAATGTTACTTTTAGGTCCGTAACAGTAGATTAAGCGTATTTCTAAGCCAAACCCTAAGTAAATAATGTAGTCTATAATATAATAAGCCTACTCATTTACACACTCACAAGAAAACGGGACGGCCTTAAAAGCAACATGGGCCTGTTGGTATTCAATATGATAAATAACAAAAGTGAGCCAACCACCATGACAATTTTATATTTTTTTAAGATGTCACAAAAAACCTAAAACAAGAAGCAACAATACAAAAAATATAACACAATAACAAGTAAATACCAAAAACACATAAAGCACAATTTCCAAGAC
>JASANG010001599.1:0-37500 GCA_030248215.1 Enoplolaimus lenunculus
ATTGTATACGTATTTAACGTTTTTCAACATTTGTTTTCCAGTTTACCGCGTAAATTTTATGACTCTACAGTTTTTATTGACGTAGTCGGTCTTTACCGTGTGTATACGTTGACAGATTGCAACGCAGGAACAAAAGTTGTGTCTAAATTGGTAACATTTGACTTATCTAATATACTGGAAGCGAAAAAAATTAATATTAATATTTGGAAGGCAAATTGAAAATGAAAAATATTACAGCTGTTGTGGATCTTGTTACCAATCAATACCTGAAGGAAGAAATTATGTTTTGGAAAAGTAAAGTGGATGATTTTGTCAAGAATTGTGCAAAAACTGGTGATTTTATTGATGGGCCGTCTTTATATGAAGATCAGCTACAAGCATATATGCGAAAACGCGCGGCAATGGTTAATGCTGTTAAGTATATTGAAGAACAAATGACTACTGCTGAATTACCATTTGAACATGCAATGTATAACTTGTCTTTAAAATATCCTCTGTTTTATGCTATGAATAATAACGAAATTGTTAGTTTTTTCAAATAAAAATTTAAAAAACATAGCGGTAGCCATAAAGCCGTCTGATGAGTACCCTTGGCAGGTACGAAATGTTATTACGTTCTATATTGGTTTATTTCTGAAAGTGGTTTCATTATTATATACACTTTTGTTTTTCCAAAACAACAAAAGCTGAAAAATTATTCAGCTCGGCTTATCCGAAAATACAATCTTTATGCAACCACCAGTTGCTTCGTACCATTCCGAACTTCAATGAAAATGGTTCGCATCGGCAAAAACAATTCTCAACAACAATAAATTTGTCAAACTGGGAATTTTAGAAATGTTTACCTCAATTTCACCTTCTCAAATAATACACTCGAAAATGTTTATCTTATATATAGATGACGGTCAGTAATCAATCTTTGAGGTTGGTAGCCCCTTTTGACAAAAGTCTTTGTGTTTAGTTATTACTAACTATGTTGAGTGCCGGCATTCAAGATGTTCATTGGTCCCTACACCCCCGTATCATTGGAATGTGAGTCTGAATACCAAATTTTTACTATTCTTTCCGTTCCAAAATATCACTGCTTTTCACATGACTAAACGTTTGGCTGATAGTCAATTTTTAACACAGAAAGTACCGTTCATACAAATTGTGTTAACAAAGCATCCAGTTCCGGAAAAAATTCTCATCCGGTTTCGCTATTCGGTTATTAATATCCGGTCGGTCACGCTATAGGATCTATGTACATTTATGTGGACATTAATTTTTTCGTTTACTGATCACGTTAATCGAAAATTTCCAGTGTATTTGTTTCTGACCTCCGTTAGCCAGACTCAGTTCTTATGTGAACAATATTTCTTCTTATTTATCTGTATACCAAAAAATAATAAAGTCGAGCTGGGTGGTCTTGCATTTGCAAACCTTTATTTTGAGGTGTTGCTGGCAAAAACACAATTTATTTGTTTCAAAGAATTGCGAAACGAAATTGTTTACGAAAACATTTTGTTTACAATTGTTTTGAGGATATAGGTTTATCAGTTTTCGAACAACCTTATTACCTTGTTTTCGTTGGCAACTATTGAAACTTGGTATATATGGACTGTTTTGGTTCGTGTAGATTGTTTTCTGATTTTAGATTTTTTGAGCTCGGTTTTGTTAACACTGTAATTCAATTATGGACTAAATGATCCTACTCCAGGCTTATAATACGATTCCAGGATTTGGAATGCAGGCAATTAAATGTGTCCGACTCCAGCTAGACTTTTGCAACATTTATTTCTATTTTAAAAGACTATGACCTTAAGCGTGTAGGTAACGCAAGAGACATATATATTCACTGAAGATGTTCATTGGTCCCTACACCCCCGTATCATTGGAATGTGAGTCTGAATACCAAATTTTTACTATTCTTTCCGTTCCAAAATATCACTGCTTTTCACATGACTAAACGTTTGGCTGATAGTCAATTTTTAACACAGAAAGTACCGTTCATACAAATTGTGTTAACAAAGCATCCAGTTCCGGAAAAAATTCTCATCCGGTTTCGCTATTCGGTTATTAATATCCGGTCGGTCACGCTATAGGATCTATGTACATTTATGTGGACATTAATTTTTTCGTTTACTGATCACGTTAATCGAAAATTTCCAGTGTATTTGTTTCTGACCTCCGTTAGCCAGACTCAGTTCTTATGTGAACAATATTTCTTCTTATTTATCTGTATACCAAAAAATAATAAAGTCGAGCTGGGTGGTCTTGCATTTGCAAACCTTTATTTTGAGGTGTTGCTGGCAAAAACACAATTTATTTGTTTCAAAGAATTGCGAAACGAAATTGTTTACGAAAACATTTTGTTTACAATTGTTTTGAGGATATAGGTTTATCAGTTTTCGAACAACCTTATTACCTTGTTTTCGTTGGCAACTATTGAAACTTGGTATATATGGACTGTTTTGGTTCGTGTAGATTGTTTTCTGATTTTAGATTTTTTGAGCTCGGTTTTGTTAACACTGTAATTCAATTATGGACTAAATGATCCTACTCCAGGCTTATAATACGATTCCAGGATTTGGAATGCAGGCAATTAAATGTGTCCGACTCCAGCTAGACTTTTGCAACATTTATTTCTATTTTAAAAGACTATGACCTTAAGCGTGTAGGTAACGCAAGAGACATATATATTCACTGTCGCAATAAAGAATAACAACTGGCTTTACTGTAAACACCCTGTTTTTACGGTAAGCAGCTGACACAGTGAACAGCTGCCTTTGGTGGCTACCCTGTTTTTACGATAACAGCTGATTCCACATTCCAGTGAACAGCTGTCTTGGGTGACTACCCTGTTTTTTACGATAAACAGCTGACACCAGAAAAC
This sequence comes from Enoplolaimus lenunculus, assembly GCA_030248215.1. Lineage (NCBI taxonomy): Eukaryota > Metazoa > Nematoda > Enoplea > Enoplida > Thoracostomopsidae > Enoplolaimus > Enoplolaimus lenunculus. Next base: position 2,876 of record JASANG010001599.1, read on the forward strand.
AGGTGTCTTGGGTGTGTCTTTTTACGATAAACAGCTGACACAGAGAATAGGTGTTTTGGGTGTGTCTTTTTACAATAAACAGCTGACACCAGAAAACAACTGTGTGGGACAGATGACCTGACTAATGGGTTTACCAGGTGGTAGGTGATTAATAGGTTTACCTGGTGATTAATTGGTTTGCCAGGTGATTAATAGATTTACCAGGTGATTAATTGGTTTGCCAGGCGGTTTACCAAGTGGTTTACCAGGTGATTAATAGGTTTACCAGGTGATTAATTGGTTTACCAAGTGGTTTACCCAGGTGATTAATAGGTTTACCAGGTGATTAATTGGTTTGCCAAGTGGTTTACCCAGGTGATTAATAGGTTTACCTAACGTGATTAATGGATTTCTGTCCACCCCTCCGGGAGGGGGGGGGTAAAACCCCCATTTTATATCTACTCACGTCGGATCAACATGGGACAAACCGCGTCTTGCCTGCCCCGGTTATAACGTGAATCCCGCATAATATTGAAACATTTACCTCCAAATTCCAAGAATGTCACACACTTAAACCACTTATTTTGACCTATAATTCAATTTTTTCAAAATTTCGAGGTCGGTATAGCTTGCAATGTGCTACTCAAACCAGCAGAGGAAATAAAAGACCACAGCAGAATCAAAAACCGTCAATCCAAGTTCGATTCAACCCTTTCTATTTCTTGTGTTCGCCTGCGCTCTCTCTACAAACCCCTAGATCTAAAATTTGAAACCACCAATTTCAAGTCCACGGAATACTACACCCAGGCGTCACACACTTGGATTGCTCAGGCAAATACTCCGCTACGGCTCTAAAGACATCTCAGCCGGTGAATTCCAACCCGATACGCTAAAATTTCGCGTCTCTCGGGGTTTCTATGAAAAATTTCCAACTCAGCGGAGTCACGGGTCCAGTTATATTCCTACAGCTTGTCAATAAAATGATTTATTTCAAGCTCGCAGTGTTTTCTAACCAGATACCTGAAAACCTAAAAAATGCGCATTCTGCGCAATTTGCAATCATTCAAATATCCAAATATTGTTTAAAGTGTCATTTCTACTACCGAAGCTGGAACCGGAAGCAGACCTCCGGTTGTACCCTGTCATTTACTGTTTACGGCTTGATCATTTTCATTTGTTCGTAAAAACCTTAGTGTATTTGTCCGCATGTAAAAATAATGACAAATTTGTCCGAATTAATAATTAAAAATTTACTCTTAATTCATTCAAGTAACTGCGCATATAAGGAGGAAATCAAAGTTAGGTAGTTATGAGAGGCTTAGGATTTAGGCTTTGATCTACAATTAGGCTTATAGTTCGACTTACGCTGATACTTTGGCGTTAGTTTTAGGATAATGCTAAGTGTAGCGGGTAGTCATAAGAAACATGGGTCATTTATGCGTGGTCTACTGTAATGTTTTCAATAAAAGCTAGACTATAAAACTTAAAGGGCTATTAAGCTAAGCGGAAAGATAGTCTAGCTCATTTTTAGAAAACCCCCTGATCGTTGTGGGCCAAAGTTTCGCCGAGCTTGTTGGTCTTGATTATCAACTGCATGCTAAGGGACCTAGAAAATATGGCCAACGCCAATGTTATGTTCAACACCAAGAGAAAAATATAAATATTGTGTTTAAATAACCTACTCTTGGCATAAGCTGCACACTTAATTTCATTTTGAAGCAAACTACAAATCAAAAATTCACTTTTCTCTCAGTAATTGTTCCTAGCCGATGAAAGTAATTTTAGTATGCATATATACATTTGGTTTAGGAAAAATTCTATGTCGATCAAAATGAAATTTTTCCGTACGCAATCGACGGCTACTATTTTTCAATTTATAAGGTTGCGTCATTTGCTTTCGTAAATTTCAGAAAATCAAAATTTCAGGCCGGAATACTTGCCGTGTTTTGATTAGTATATAAAGCTGTCGATTGCCGGTGTAAAATTCCACACGGCGGTGAAAATAAAAGTAAACCACTCATTACTTGATGACATTGTACACCATCATTTAATTAAATTACAAACACACTGATACGACAGTCGCGATATTCAACGTTAGATGCGTTACGCTACAATTGTTTTACCTGTAGACTTTAATTATAGAGCCAATCGCTGGGCTCAAAATGAACCTATCCTGGACTATCAAAAATCGTCTGTAGTTTATCAAAGCAATGGCTGGCATGTTGTTAATAGTTCAGAAGTGCATTCTGTAGTGTGTCAGATACGACCGGATAATTATTGCGGTAAGTTATTCGATATTAGTATATTTGCTAAGAAATCTATATTTCCAAGACTGCAAAACCTTACCAAATTTTGTTCACGCCATAGTTGCACATTTGTAGTTCCTCTCACAATCGCTCAGTTTTGCTTACCCTTAGGCTCAGACTTAGGCTTGTTATAAACTTAGGGGATTAACTTACGCTAACAAATATGTTAACACTACTGTTATGGTTTTTAGCTATACATGTGCCGTTTAAGAGGAGAACATTACTACAGTAAGGGGAAAACTTAAAAAATGTTCCATAGTTAAGACACCATTGGGCTCGCTCTTGCCTGATCATCATACTGAATTCGCGCAATTTCTTCAAACCAGAACACGTTTGCGTTACCTCGGTTCGACGTTATTAGGCTAAGGTTTTTACCTCATAGCACCCTGGGAAACCGTAGCGCATATATTCGATGAAAAGGCACTACCACAGTCCTCAATGTACGACGGTCGCGTCACAGTGATTGTCGAAACGAATGATGGATTGACAACCTCTGGCAGAAAGTGTTTACTTTGACCGCCATTCCCAATAGACATTCAAGATAATCGCAGCAACTGTACGGATGTGGTTTGGTCCGCCGTCCTGTGGGTAAATGGAACTTAGATTTTAATTCCCGGGGAGTCACCGAGTTGAGTGTAGGGAAACGTTTTCGCACCCAAAGTGGTTAGAAAACGGAATACCGGAGAGAACACTGGAGGCGTCGCCACTGATCAGTGGAATCGTCGTCCTGTAAGCCCCGAGCTTGTAAAGTGTGGCACTTGAAGGATTTAGGTCGAGAACCTCGGTTGCAGCCTCGTACATGTAGTTGCGGAAAGTTGTCAATTGGTAAAAAGGTAACACGCGGTCTGGAGTGATTATTCGGATGTAGCTTGTAATGTGGCCAAATTTGTCAGTTTTACGCCGAAAATGTATAAATTTGGGCAAAAACTTATCTAGGAATTTTACTCTGAAAATGGTGTGATGTTAATTACTAGCTAATTTATATTGAATATATACTTACTTGTTATTTGTGCAAGGTCGTTGGCAGTTTGGTTTTAATATATGGTGATAATTTAAAAGTATATATATACATACGAGTCTTGCGTATTGCGGAGATTTTCGTCATATTATTTCATTTCACATATAATGAGGTTTGGAATTTTAACGGCTACAGTGTAAAAATGTGTAGCTCTATGAGTGTTTTTTGTTGTTTAAGTAACACGGATTGGCTACGGAAAATTAACTTCCTGGTTTGACAATGTGGAATTTAATCGGCCGGTTTTCACTGTCCATGAAACCGAGTGTTCTGTTTGGTCTTGGAGCAGGGAAAAACTTTAGTAAAGTCGCCAAATCGACGTTTTTGAATTCTGTATTGTTTGTGTTCGAATTTGAAAAGGTGTTATGTTTGATAATTTTTCAGCAGCACAGGCCCATCTGCGATTGCGGGTGAGATGGTCCTGGGCTGCTGGTTTAGATTGGTGTGGCTGGACAGCGCAGCTACATCCGTACTGGGCAGGCCTGAGTAAGAGCCGGCCGTGGTTCCGACCGATTCCCGTCGCTACGTTTTCTACTCCTGAAATTCTCGTAAGATCAAAACTTTTTACTGTCTTTACGTGATTGCGTGACGAACCAGTTGTCTTCGAGTTGACTCGTTTGGTTTTAATCCAATTGCATTCAGATTCTCGAGTAATTAGAATAGTCGAAATAATTTACTGTGATTTTGAAAAACATGTCAAAGGAATCGTGTTCTGAGCTCTCGCAACCCCTGCGATCGACGGGGGTTACTTCGCAAATAGCTAGTGCAAACTCTCGTCAAGTGCGGTGCTCAAACCGAATGCAAAAGAATTCGATCCGACACGCCCCGGTGACCGGTGGGCGATCGCCCCACCGTTAATGGCGGTCCAGGCAGAGGTAGAGTCAGGCCAGGATCAACGTACCCAAGAGGTAAATTGCTTCATTCTATGATTCAAATTTTTATTCAAACATATAATATGTTTGTTTTTCCTGTTATTTTTCACTGTTAATTGGTTTTCCGCACTGAAATTCGTGCCTTCGTTACTATGTATATGGTTTTTTCACTCTATATTAAAGTGTTAACAAACTGGTTAGTAATGCAGGCGTGATAGAAATCCTCACACATGGGCTGATCAGTCTTATGTGTGAGTGCGCACGATGAATGATTCCATTCCCTAAAACGTTGTTAGGCCTAGCGGAATCTCATTTCTAGCCGGCGCTAAGTTATTCATTTGTCTCAACTCCTTAATTCTTAGTGTTTTCTTTTTTAAGTTAATTATTAGCGAGATAATCACTGAGGGTTTGCAAAGTTCACTTGTTGAGTCCTCTAGCGGCTCAATCGTTCATCGGATGGCGAATATTTACGTGGAATCGAATTCCCGGCTTCGTGGAGATCCTTTTTCCTCCGGTCCCAGAGCCGAACCGACTTTATGTCCGATTTCACCATTGTGCCCGGTCTGAGTTTGTCCCCGTACCCGTGTTAGTCCACTATTTAGTCGTTTGGTCCGTCTAATTCATACGGAGTGGCAGTAAAAGGGTTTCGCCGTGACCACTATTCCTATCGATCCTCGACCTGTCCCGTGTCCCTGGTTCTACGAAGCCTGTATGTTTTTAGGTTATAGCCGTCTGAATCCAAGGCGCTAGAGGTTAAGGCTAACCTATTCGCGAGTGTGCATTGCACGAGAGCTCGCAGGATTCGCGTTTGCCCTAAAGGTGTTGACTCGATGGTACCTCTCGCTCGGCGGAAGCTCGATTTTTCCATCTCATAGGTTTGAAAGTGGCTGAGAGCGGGTAGCAAAACTTTTCGTCTTTTAACTTTTAAACTTATAGCAACTCCAGCTATCTGTACGCTGGCAAGTTTAACAGCCAAGCCCGGTCGTCTAGGCCCAGGCGCTGCTTCTCAGGCACCGGTCATGTGATGCAAGCAGGTCGCACAAGCCGAGACTGCGAGTCTTGATCCAGCTCTTTGGGGCAACGAATGCCGAGGTAAACCTAGGAAATCTCCATTTACCAATTTCCAGTCTCTCCAGCATCCACGGCAGTAACGTTGTCTTGGAGTTTCACTCCGGTGAGCGACAGATTAAAACATAGAAACATCCAGGGGTTTACTAGAGGACGGCTCCAACTTGAGCTGAACCCAACTGGTAAAACGCGTCCTTTTTGTTCAAGCTATCACAGACCGACCGGTAATAACCAAGGAACTCGTCCGGCTGCGTAACGGCGTGCGTTAGTGTTTATATACGCAATATTAAACAACATTTGAATGAACGACCTGATTTCTTTGTTGCTTTCTTTTTTTGAATACATTTATATAAATGCTGTCGGCAGCATTGGTCGTCATCATAATTAATTTCATGACCAACCATACAATAGATAAAAACAGAACACCCAACCATAATTGACAAGTCATTCCACGTTAAAGTCAAATATGTAAACTATTAAATTTTGACTCGTAGCAACTTATTATACGGGGTTCACGTTATAACCGGGGCAGCTTGGAAAACGTATTGTTTGTACTAGACTATTGGGTAATATTTTGTCTGCTTATAAACCCTATATCGCATTCAAAAATTCGTATTTGTCTGCTGTCATCATGTGTACGTCACCTTTTGTCCTTCAATATCATATGATATTCGACGTATTGTAAGCGAATACCATATGATATATATTCAAATGTCTGCATACTTAAGGTCACATACCCAAATTGTCCTGTTGAATATCATATGATACTAGAATTTGAAATTTGAATTTTTGAATTATGAACATGTTTTCCTAAGCGGTTTTGTGCCGGAAATGAATTTGCAGACGTGTATTTTGTATTATAAGCACATCTGTACCTCTACCGTCCGTCTTTCCATTAATTTATTAGCACCCAAAAATTACACTCTCCCGCTGAATATCATATGATATTCGTTGAAATTTTGGAATATCATATGATATTCGCATAAATGTCCCACAGTATCACGTAACATACCGTGCCTTGTACACATTGATGATTTGAGAGCGGGGGTTTGTAAGCTAATGTCATATGACATTCGAGTTTTGTCTGTTGACCCGATATATGAGGCCGAACTTTAACGTTGACGTCGAATCAACATGAGACAAACCGTGTCCCGCCTGCCCCGGTTATAACGTGAACTCCGCATTAACCGTTGGCGGACATTAGTGTCACTGTGTGGAAATCAAAAGCAAACTAAAGTGTTGTCCGGGCCACAATTAAGTACCGAAACCAAAAACAAGGTACAATATCAGGTGACGCCAACATCTTCTGTCAGTTAATCAAGGCGAACAACTGCTTACTTATCAAGTAGTACCTTGAGACATTTATTTCAATATCCTGCGTACTTCAATTATAATGTAAATGTAGTATATTCTGCAGGAAAGTGTGACGTCATCACATAATTGTACAGATGAGTCTGCTTCCTTTGTTTCACGGATAGCAGAAGACTAAGATCTCAATAGCCTAGAGATAGGGGAAGTATGCCTATTATAGGTAGTAGACTAATATGGGTAACCAGATAAGTTTTTTACTCAGATCATCTGATCACCTTACAGCACAAATATATGGCTAGTATCGTTCGATAGTTCGTTTTAATTTTACACTTTGTGATGTAATAATTTTTGCGCTACATACATTACTTAGCTGTTTTCAGGAGTGTTAGCATGAGGCGGTAAAATCGTTCGTCAAAAACAGATACGTGAATAGTAGTGTGCCCTAAATTTACAAAGTAAGATCCGGCGGCAGAGCTGCGGGTCCAGTTCCGCAGGAGGATACCCCGCGTCGACTTACAAGAGCTACGATAAAACGCCCTTGCCACCCTGAAAGTGAAGGTGGGAATTTCTGCTATAACATCGGGCTTACACGGACAAAAAGTAATCCCAGGACTAATCAGCCCAGGTAACTTATGGGATACTTCAGGAATAAACATTTATTTTGTTACAAACTTCGAAGAACAGGAGATTTCTGGATGATTTCACCGCAAAGTCAGCCCTATCGTAACGTGTTTACAGTAAATTCGCACGTTTGTTAACAGATTATTAAAAATCTATAAAGTAGTAAAATAATAGAGCCATTTATGGCAGAAAAATTCGTAATGAGAATAAAAGTTATACAGTCTGTCAATAGTATAGTCACCTAACGTCAAGATTTCGGCATGCTAATGCGGGGATCACGTTATAACCAAGGCAGGCGGGACACGGTTTGTCCAATTTTGATTCGACGTCAACGTTAAAATTCGGGCTCCTATATTGGGTCAACCAAGAAAACTCATATGTCATATGACATTAGATTACAAACCACCGCTCTCAAATGATCAATGTGTGCAAGAGCAGGTATGTTACGTGACACTGTGGGACATTTATCCGAATATCATTTGATATTCCAAAATTTCAACGAATATCATATGATATTCAGCGAGACAATGTACCCTTTGGGCACTAATAAATAAGCGAAAAGTTGGACGGCAGCGGCACAAATAAGTTTTAAATACCAAATACACGTTAGTAAATTGTTTACGACACAAAATCGCTGTGGACCACAGCTTCAAAACTCAAAAAGTAAAATTTCAAATTCTAGTATCATATGATGTTTATGGGTCATCCACGTAATACTGTCTACGCTACTGTAAAAAATGCCACACCCGAAGGGAACAAAACGACAACAAGAACCCCCGAGGGAAAGGAAAACCGAAAAAAAAAGGAAAAAACAAAAAAAACCAAGGGGGGGGGACCCCGGGAGACACCCCCCAAAAACAAAAAAAACAAAACTTAGTTCACGTTATAATCGGGGCAGGCGGGACACGGTTTGTCTCATGTTGATTCGACGTCAACGGTACAATTCGTGCTTTTATATCGGGTCAACAGACAAAACTTGACTGTCATATGACATTAGCTTATAAACCACCGTTCTCAAATGATCAATGTGTACAAGGGATGGTATGTCACGTGATACTGTGGAATATTTATCCGAATATCATATGATGTTCCAAAATTTCAACGAATATCATATGATACTCATCGGGATAGGGTAATCTTTGGGTACTAATAAATGAATGAAAACTTGGACGGCAGATGCACAGATGTGCTTTAAATATGAAATACGCGCCTGCAAATCGTTTCCAACACAAAATCGCTTAGAACCACAGTGTCAGAATTCAAAAACTGAAATTTCAAATTCTAGTATCATATAATATTCAACATGACAATTTGGGTATGTTACCTCAAGTATGCAGACATTTGAAAATATATGATATTCGCAAAGGTGACCCACACATGTTAATAGCAGACAAATACGAATTTTTAAATACGATACATGGTTTATAAGCAGACAAAATCTTACCCAATAGTCTAGTAGAAACAATACGTTTTCCAAGCTGTCCCGGTTATAACGTAAACCCCGCATAAGACTTCATAATTTATAAACTACATAACCGGAATGAAACAAGCGTTTACCTCTGCAATTTCTTGCTAGGCACCTGTGCCGGCAAAGCGGTCGCCTGCCTAACATCGAAGCTTGACGTGCGAAACTCTGCTGCATCCTGGTTGAGATTATTAGATGCTGACGGAATCGCACGAATATCCGCCCCTAGCGATCGTATTGACGGAACGGGTTGGTTTTGTCTTGATTCTTGAGACATTTGTTTCTATCACAGTTTGTTTGTATTACACTATGTTTCTGAATGCAATTAGATTAAAACTAGCTAAGTTCGGAGATATCAGGCAATCGGTTAATACGTAAACAATTCGACTAAATTTACTTACTATGGTTTCAGGAGTTGAAGACGTCGGAATCGGTAACGGCCGGAGGTCAGACCGATCAGCGCTTAGACCTGCCCAGAAACACATAATACACATCAATTTTAAAACACCGCCATGTAAAATCAGAACAACTAGTGAATCTACACAGATAAGAATAAGGAAGTTATTTTGCAACCGATAGCTATGTTTTGAATTTCTAGTCCATCATATATATATTTTTTCAGGAAGCGTTTCATACAATTTCTACAAAGTTTGAGGTAAATCGGACTAATCTGCCATACCCAAGCAGAATCCAATTTTGGATAAACTTTTTAGAACGTTTTCAAGCCACTATACTACCCATTTACAGTCTTAGAGTTAATTAACTCTTATTTAAACAAAGTCAATTCTTCTGAAGGTCTAAAAGATAAGTGAATGGATTTAAAACTCAGTAAACTGATGCGGGGTTCACGTTATAAATGTTGCGGCTGAGTGACGTTTTGTCACGTTCTATATATTGGATAATACTTTGTCTGCGATGTAACCCAAAATGATATTCCAAAATTGTCTCCTAACATCATGCGGGGTTCAAGTTATAACCGAGGAAACTTGGGACACGTTTTGTTCCTATTAGACTGTTATGTAACACTTTGCCTACTTATCGTATTCAAAAATTCGTGTTTGTCTGCTATTATCATGTGTGGGTCACCTTTTGTTCTTCAATATCACATGATATTCGAGGTATTGTCTGCGAATATCATGATATTTTTTCAAACGTCTGCTGCTTGAAGTAACATACCCAAATTGTCCTTTTGATATCATATGATACTAGAATGTGAATTTGAATTTTTGAAGTAAGAAGCTGTGGTTGTAAGTGATCTTGTGTTGGAAACATTTTGCACGCGGGTATTTTGTATTTAAATCATGTGCTATTTGTTGAAATTTTGGAATATCATATGATATTCGCATAAATATCCCACAGTATATCGTGATATACCGTCCCTTGTACACATTTGATAATTTGAGAGTGGTGGTTTGTATTCGAGTTTTGTCTGTTGACCCGATATAAGAGCCCGAGTTTTAACGTTCATATCGAATCAACATGGGACAAACCGTGTCCCGCCTACCCCAGTTATAACGTGAACCCCGCATCATGTATCGGCACGTTTTGACTTTCAATATCATATGATCATTTTCAAAATGTCTATTGAGTCATTTACCTAACTAGGCTTGCGTATGGCGGAATCTCATATGTTACTAACAGACATGTGCCGTTAGTATCACATGATAGTACGAAACAACGTAAATAACATGCTAATAATACTGTGGAAAATTTAAATTTTGGCGGAAAAATTCAAAATGTGGCAAGAAAACCATATTTTTGGCGGAAAAATTCAAATTTTGGGGGAAATTCAAATTTTGAGGAAAATTTAATACCAATCTTATTTGATTCATAACTGTAATAGCCAATAAGAGATTGGTTGAAGCCGATTCTTCTTAAGTGGTTATTCGTTTGAACTTGCGACATTCAATAATATGTACCATCCAAGTTCAGTGTTCGATCGAATGTGACGTTCTTCATTCCAAACCGATTTATTTACCAATTCAATTCAACAGTTCATAATATTAAGCCAGGTAGATTTTTGTTAAAAAATAAAACAAAACTTTTTAGTCCAGAGAATTGTTTTTTATTTCAAAGTATTCACATAATTAATTTTTTGTCATTCGTTTCATAGAATTTTAGTATAATCAAAACAACCTTTAATCCTCATGTCAAAATTTTTGCTTTCAAGAAAAATTAAAATTAAAACTTTTTCTTTTTTAATCTTTTATGTGGAAATTAAATTTCTTTAGTTAAATATTGAAATTTTCAATTTAGAAAACAGTAACAGAATTGGCTTCAACTCTGAGATTCCTTCCCTTATTAAATTTAAAATATTCTGTCTTCGTTTTTCGAATCTATATATCACTTTGTCAACTGCTCAATAAAATATAATCACAACATCTTCTTAGTAAAATAAACATCTTTCCGCTTGTAAAAAATTGCTTGAAACATCAAAAATAAGTTTTAACACCAACATTTACAAAATATACGCACATACATAGCAGATGCAAAAATTACAACCGTAACAATTTCTAAACTAACTTGAATGGGGAAGTTGGAAAACGCTTAACTTAGCTCACTGTTTTTCTGTAAAGCATCCACCGGATTAGCGAGTTACTCTGCTGCCCGAAGGCTTTCACTCATTAGGGTTTCAACGATACAGAAACAAACTGTGATTAGTTCATTTAACTTTATAGGTCCAGAAGTATTGGGGTGTAAATCTAGTTTATTACTATCATTTAAAAAATATAAAGGTGAATCAAGTTCATTGTATAACTTCAAAAATGTGACATATTCAGTTGAGATTGATTTCGCATCAAAGAATTAAGTTTGCATTTATATTTAGTGTGTAATTTCTTAAAAGCTTTTGTTTTCATTGTTCCATCAATTTTGTTCAAAAATTCGGGATTCGTGTGAGCATTTAAAATTAGATCATTGATACCTCCAAAAATAATAATGTGACCTTTAGGTATTGATACAACTTTGGCTATTCTAAAAATTATGTCGAGACCTGCTCCTGACCAAAATAAACATTGAAACGATGCTGTTGTATCATGCATTATGCCGTTAATGCATTTTGTAATTGAATCACCAACTAGAACACGCTGGCATAAAGCGTTTTCTCGAACTGCTTGCAATAGTTTTCCCAACTTATTTTTTCTTTGAAACTTTTTAGTTCCTTGTCCCCAATACAGATTACTAGTCGCTTCGATCAAAGATTTCGGGTGTGTTTCTATCAAAAGTGATGATAAATTGAAATTTTGTGCAAATTTTTCATAAACAATGCGAGCCATCACATGAAATTTTATATCATTCCGTTTTTGTTTTTGCGAAAATATGTCAAAATCGTTTTTCCAGCTTATAGTGCCTTTATCGGCGTATCCATTTTTAACACAAAATTCATTTTGGATTTATTCCAAATTATGCGGGGTTCACGTTATAACCGGGGCAGCTTGGGACACGTTTTGTCCCTATTAGACTATTGGGTCACATTTTGTCTGCTTGTAGACCCCATATCGTATTCAAAAATTCGTATTTGTCTGCTAATATCATTTGCAGGCCACCTTTTGTCCTTCAATATCATATGATATTCGAGGTATTGTCTGCGAATATCATATGATATATTTTCAAATGTCTGCGTAGTTGAGGTAACATACCCAAATTGTCCTGTTGAATATCATATGATACTACAATTTGAAATTTGAATTTTTGAATTATGAAGCTGTGGTTTTAAGCGATTTTGTGTTGGAAACGATTTGCAGGCATGTATTTGGTATTTAACGCACGTTTGTGCCTCTGCCGTCCAACTTTTCATTCATTTATTAGTACCCAAAGGTTACACTGTCCCGCTGAATATCATATGATATTCGTTGAAATTTTGGAATATCATATGATATTCGCATAATTGTCCGACAGTGTCACGTGACATACTGTCCCTTGTACACATTGATCATTTGAGAGCGGTGGTTTGTAAGCTAATGTCATATGACATTCGAGTTTTGTCTGTTGACCCGATATAAGTGCCCAAATTTTAACGTTGACGTCGAATCAACATGGGACAAACCGTGTCCCGCCTGCCCCGGTTACAACGTGAACCCCGCATTATATACGCCTTACAATATTGGTATGCTTGTTCGGCTGAATTGAATGTTATTTCGAACCATAAAATTGAGCAGCGAACTAAATTCGATAGAAATGCAAAGTGCGAGAATACATTGAACTCGATAGTTTCTTCTCTCGCACTATATGCTCGAGACGGGCTGTTATTCCTGTAAAATTATGTAAGATCATTATTCATGATAAAATCTAAGTTTGTTTGCGTGAGCTGTTTTCGTCTTACCAAAATTGTCCTAAATTTTGAAATTAACTCTGCCATATTTGGCAATAATTTGAAACGGTCCTTTATATCTTGGTTCAAATTTGGTGTGGTGCGGTTAAATTTTATGTAAACCCACATCACCAATTCTAAATTTTCTTCCAGTAGCATGTTTATCGTACTGTAGTTTTTGTTGTTGATGTTGTGCCTCACGTATGTTAGATCTTGCTCGGTGCTGGAGATCAGCCATGGCGAGGCCTAATTCATTCATATAGTTGGTTTTGTGTGGAAATTTATTTTGTAGAAAATTTTTAAATTATGTCAGATGGTAAATTTGGTTGGCAATATAATAAAAGTTCAAATGGATAATAGCCCGTTGAGGAATTGACAGCAGTTCTGCATACAAACAGAACATATGGGACAAATAAATCCCACTGCTTTTCATTTTCACTCACATATGAGGCCAACATGTTTGCTAAGGTTCGGTTAATGGGTCCTCCACGTTAAAATGCACGTGCCGATGTAATAAATGTTCCACCTACCCCATTAGGAATAGTGTCAAAATAATTATACTAGCTGGAGGCAAGGTACAGTTTCATAGCTGTACTTAGATAGTGTTAATTGTCTAGACTCTGCCGGAAGGGACTCTGGATAAATACATGTTGTCTGTAGGATGTCAGAACATTACGTTAGCACACGCGCACATTTAAAAAACACACGCTGTACACACATATTCACACGCATCTTTCATCGCAAAAAATTGAGTCCCTTCCGAGGGACTATGGACAATAACAGTTCCCGATAATGATGTCAGGACAAGTATATACTTATGCCTAGAGTATATTCATTGTCTAAAGGTTCAGACAATGACATATTGACATCTCAGACAGTGTATAAAGAGAGTGGTTAGGGACAACGCGGGCACCCAAAAGGGAGGGACATTTTTTACAAATGTGCGTGCATTTTAACGTGGATGACCCATAAAGCGTTCACCGTCGGTCTGTGGATGATACACTGGCGTTTGTAATTTTATACAATTCAAAAATTTACAAACATGTTAATAACGTCAGAAGTCAGGTTTGGACCCTGATCCGAAATTAAAAATTTTGGGCAAGAAAATCGACATACAATTTCTTCTACTATTTTAAGTGCAATCGTTTCTGACGAAATTTCAAAAACTAGAAAAACTTCGGGCCATTTTGTAAAATAATGAACTAAAACAATTAGATAGCGGTTTTTCTTCTGTGTTTTTGGAAGCGGGCCTAGTATATTGATGCCAAACATTTCCATTGGTCCGCAAGTTATTGGTATATTTTGAAGTGGAGCTTTGGTTTGATTACTTTCTTTGCATAGCTGACATGTAGTGCAAGTTCTGCACCACGCCTTTACATCTCGATCAAGATAAGGCCAATAAAAGCATGTTCGAATTTTATCTAAAGTTTTGATATATCCTAAATCTCCTGCAATGGGGTCGTTGTGATTTGCTAGTAAAATGTTCCTGTGCATTCATTCTGTAAGTACAACTCTTAGAGACATCTGGCGTCTAGATCGGTACATTAAAATGCCATCACTTAATAGAAACCTTGATTTAAACACTCCGCGAATTTGAATTTTCTCTTTCTAGTTTTGTAATACTTTGGTTATTTGTGTGCAGAAACTATCTTTTTGATGTTCCGACTTAATATCCGATTTCACAGTTGCAGATTTCACTGTCGCAGTTGCGTGTTGTTTATTAGATTCCTTATCTTGCGTACTTTGGCGTGAGAGACAATCTGCGTTCGCATTTTCAGAACCACGGCGGTGGATAATATCAAAACTGTACTCTTGTAATTCTAAGGACCAACGTGTTAATCTCGCCGATGTATTTTTCATAGACATTAACCAGCGAAGAGGGTTATGATAGGTTTTTACTACAAAATGTTGTCCGTGTAAATAAGGTCGAAAATGTTTTATTGCCCATTTTATTGCAAGTGCTTCTTTTTCAATAGCTGCATATTTACATTCAAGCGGAGAGAGCAAGCTGCTAGCATATGCAACTACGTAGTTCAAACGGTTCAGAAAAATTGGGAAATTTCAATACCGGTGCTGTACCTAGACTTATGTTCAAAATATCAAAAGATTGTTGGCATTGTTTACACCAAACACAATCCGCATTTTTTGAGTTAGAAAGTTTAATGGATACGAAATAACTGAAAAATTTTTCGATAAAATTCCGATAATACGATGCAAGACCAAGAAACGATTTCAATTCTTTTACGTTTTAAGGAATCGGAAACATTGCTACTTTTTCAATTCATGCAAGATCCACTACCGAAAACTATAATGTCATCAATTTAAACTAAGCATTTTTCATGTAAAATTGCTTCCATTAATCGTTGAAATGTTTCTGGTGCATTCGTTAAGCCGAATGGCATGACTTTGAACTGATATAAACCTTTGTGTAACACGAAATTGGTTTTTCCTCATCAGAGTCTTTAACAATAATGTGCCAATACCCTGAGCTTATACCAAGAGCTGAGAAAAATTGGATGTGCCTAAAGCGTCAAGTGTATCGTCTATTCTGGCTAACGGATACGTATCGTGCTTTGTTATTTTGTTCAATATGCTATAGTCAACGTAAAATCGCATTGAACCATCCTTTTTGGGTGTTAAAATTACTGGAGACGACCGCGGACTATTTGATAGGTCAATTATATTGTTTGCTAACATTTTACCAATGTGTTTTTCAATTATTGGACGTTGTGCGTGCGTTGCACAATATGCTGATTGTTTAATGTGGGTGATACCGGTGTCTATGTTATGTTCGACTGGTGTAACTTTCCCGATAGAGATCGTTCTGGTTCAAAAAATGTCACTAAATTCTGTTAGTAGTTGAATTAACTCTTGTTTCTGTTCACTGGTTATTTTCAGGTTATCTAAGTTAACACCTTTTGGTAAATAAATGTGTTGCAAGTGACTATGTTTCGTTTCATGGCATTGCGCAGATATGTATGTATTTTCGTGTTCGCAACGCTTTCCTAATAGTGTTTTATTTGAAGTTTTACTGGATAGCTGTTTAAATTCATTATTTTAACGGGAATTCTATTATTGTTAGGCTTTGCGAGACAGAGTGTTGCCATGATATTGATAAAATTTGCTGTGGAATATTGACTTATAGGTTCTGTTGGTTCAAAAATAACTTCTGTTGCTGGTTGAGCAGTACCTAGTTTACCCCAACATAATTTTTCAGAATGCGCAGGTATTGATTGGAGTCAAGTAGGCTCACCGACGAAGACAAAATTACATTTTGAACTCTTCTTTTCAGCGGAACAGTTACCCCATTGCAAACTAAATATTTTTGAGCTAAATTAAATTGGCTATCAACTAATACTGGGCTGACAAGCAAACAATCATGATGTGAATTTTCAATCACAGCAAATTGAACAAACTGTGTCATGGCGTTAATACTTAATGGTACAACAATTTCTTTCAGAAGGTTCATAGAGTTCTCATTGACTGATATAAAAGCTATTTTAAACTTTGGCAAAATTTGTACATCCCGTTGGTTAGATATTGAATTGTAAGCAATGTCGCGCAAAATATTTATTTCAGAACCGGTGTCACATGGGGCATCCATTTCTACGGAACCAATTTTGCAAGAAATAAATGGTAAATTCTTATAACAATTTTCAGAATGTGTAATTTTCTGCACATATGTAGACGGTTGCAGCTTTGGCGACAAAAGACTACAATTTTGCTTACCGGGGGGATTAATGTAAGCGATCTGGGCATCTCTTCCCCCTAATGGTAGCCCAGGTTTAGTTTTTCGTCGGGTTAAATTGTGTTTTTTATTATTATTTGTTTGTAATGTGTATTGTGCATATTGAGGGGTAAATGGTGGATTCGAAAACTAACTTGGTGGAAATTGATGTGGTAAGGAATTTGAAACTTGCGTTTGATAGTTTTGATTTTGAGATAAAGAGCGACATTGATTAGCGTAGTGGTTACTTCTGTTACAAATACAACAATGTTTTCGAGGCCGGTTTTGTTCAGTTTTGGGACGGGTTTGCTGGGTTTGTTGTGATTTTTGTTGCGTTAATTTATCTATTTTAGAATTAATTGTTTCAAGTTGGGCTGTTAGATTATTGAGTTAATTTTCGAGTGTTTTTATTTTAGTTGTGTTATCTTGCGAAATTGTTGTAGTTGCAGATGCTGTGTTTGTTTGAGTGATTTTTGTGATAGGTTTTGAATTGCATCAAGCATTTCTTGCTGTGCTAATTTGTTAGTATTGTGCTCATAGATATGAGGGTTTATGTTTATTTGTTTAATTGCTGTTTCTTGTCGTTTGGCTAATGCAATAGCTTTGTCAAAAGTTAGATTTTTTATATCTTTTTGTAAAAGTATTTGCTGGTATTGTGGGAGACACCTATAGATGAAGTTCTTAAGTTTTATCGGCGAATTCTTCAACTGTTTCATGTGGTTGTTGATAACGAGTGTTTAACTCAGCCCAACTAATACCACTATCTGGTGTAAATTGTTCAATAATTTTACTTTTAATTTCATCAAATGATAAGTTTAAATCTAAAGTATCGTAAAAATTTCCCGCACGTGTTGTCAAAAAAGCTGGTAAAAGTTGTTTTCGTCTGGTTTCGGACCAGTTATTAGCATTGGCAACGCGTAGAAGGTGTCGAAACCATGTTTTGACATTATTATTTGGGTCGGTTCCATTAAAAGTTTCAGGTAAAACTATGGCTTGATTCATTGATTCAGTCAAAGACGGAAAATTATTGAGTGCACTGGTTAACATAGTATTTGTAAGCTTCCTGGAGGGTTTAACTACTTTTCCAGATCGTAAAATCATATAATTATGATTGTTACGGTTGCGTATTCAAAGAAAAAGTATAAGTGGTGAGACGTAAATTCGAAATGACAAGTATTAATGATGAGTTTTTATAGTTTTTCGTTTGTAGTGGTTGTTTGTTTGATTGAAGTCACAACTTCTTTCAAAGTCAAAAATTGTTGACATTTTGCTGAATAAGCAACCAATTTACTTAATATCCATGTATGGGTTGAATCGTTGAGCTGTGTTGGGCGCCAAATGTAATAGCGTATAAGAGATTGGGTGAAGCCGATTCTTCTTAACTGATTATTCGTTTGAGCTTGGCGACATTCAATAATATGTACTAACCAAGTTCAGTGTTCGATTGGATGTGATGCGGGGTTCACGTTATAACCGGGGCTGTTTGGAACACGTTTTGTCCCTATTAGACTATTGGGTAACATTTTATCGCTTATAAACCCCATATCGTATTCAAAAATTCGTATTTGTCTGTTATTATTATGTGTGGAACACCATTTGTTCTTCAACATCATATGATATTCGCGGGATTGTCTGCGAATATCATATGACATATTTTCAAATGTCTGCATACTTGAGGTAACATACTCAAATTGTCGTGTTGAATATCATATGATACTAAAATTTGAAATTTGAATTTTTGAATTTTGAAGCTGTGGTTCTAAGCGATTTTGTATCAGAAACGGTTTGCAGGCATGTATTTGGTATTTTAGAACATTTGTGCCGCTGCCGTCCAACTGTTTGTTCATTTATTAGTGCCCAAAGGTTACACTGTCCCGCTGAATATCACATGATATTCGCTGAAATATTGGAATATCATAAGATATTCGTGTAAATCTCCTTCAGTATCACGTGACATACCGTCCCTTGTACACATTGATCATTTGTGAGCGGTGGTTTGTATGCTAATGTTATATGACATTCGAGTTTTGTCTGTCAACCCAATATAACAGCCCAAATTTTAACACTGATGTCTAATTAACATGGGACAAACCGTGTCCGCCTGCCCCGGTTATAACGTGAACCCCGCATGACATTCTTCATTCCAAACAGATTTATTTACCGATTCAATTCAACAGTTCATATTAAACCAGGTTGATTTTTGTTGAAAAAATGAAACAAAATTTTTAATCCAGATAATTGTTTTTTTATTTCAGAGTATTCACATAATTGATTTTGTCATTCGTTTCATAGAATTTTAGTATAATAATTATAACCTTTAATGCTCATGTCAAAATTTTCGCTTTCTAGAAAAATTAAAATTAAAACCTTTTCTTTTTTGTTCTTTTAAGTAGAGATTAAAATTCTTTAGTTAAATATTGACATTTTCAATTTAGAAAACAATAACAGAGTTAGCTTGAACTCTGACAATAACTAAATGTCAGACACTTTAAACAAGTCACTTGATCTAGGACCTTCAAGTTCTGCCCCCTCCGAGCTCCGGACTTACCGGATAGCAATTCTCCAGGGTCTACCTGCTTTTTTTGACGAAATAACAATCCACATGTCTCCCAGATGTCACATACCAAAGTTTTTCATACGTAATGGAAATGATGGATATATCCAGATGTCTACAGCAGCTTGGAGTAGTTATTTGGATGCAATTCGTGTATAATGACTTAGAACTGTATAAAACTAATTAGAATTGGTTGCATTTATCCTAAATCGTTTGACAAAAATTGGTTTTATTGTCTGGTTTATTTTGAGATTGTGTGTGCAAAAGTTTCGCCCGAGAATTTTGAAATATTGTGTTGAAATGCGTATATTTTGTGCGTGAATTTCTTATGGATCGTTGTAAAATTTCTGAGGTAGCCAGTCCGGAATTCGCGGACTGGTTAAGAAAAAAAAATTACTTCCGGTTTTGAAACTTGCAAAATTGATTGACCTGGGCGGCTGGTCTACATTGGTGTGGCTGGACAGTGCAGCTATATCCAGCTGGAAAGGCCTAAGGGAAAATCGGCTGTGATTACAACCGATGTCGGTTGCTTCGTTTTCTACACCTGGATTTTTAGTAAGTTCGACTATTTGGTCAGTGTTTGTCATTTTCCTACTAAATTATACTGAATGTTTTCGGTTCAACTTTAATTGGGTTCCAACCCAGACCTCGATTATCATATGATATTGAGGAAGAAAAGATGATCTACACATTATAAAAGCAGACAAATACGAATTTTTGAATGCTATATGTGGTCTATGAGCAGACATAAATGTTAGACAATACTTCAATAGGGATAAAACATCTCCCAAGCTGCCCCGGTGATAACGTGAACCTCGCATTAGTCGTTATAACGACTGTGGTTTTGCTCACAATGTCAAATGACTCTCAACCGAACCTCGAACAGTCCCTGCAATTGACCGGGGTGTCTCTCAAATAACCAGTACAAGCACAGCTTCTAGTTCAACGTTCATTCCGAATGAAAAGGAGTGTGATCCAAATAGTGCAGGTAACCGGTGGGTGATTGTTCCACCGTCAGCAGAGGAGTAGCGAAGCAGGAACGAGCGAGTGGGTTAAACTTCTTAGTCCTTTGACGAAAACGTTCAAAGGTGATAGGTGTAAAGATAAGCCGTGATCACGACAGGTCATGTAGTGTTAATGTATTCTACGTTACTTGTTGTTTACTTTTCTGGCTTATTTGTTTACTTTTCTGGCTTTTAGTTTTTCTGTTTTCTTTAATAACGTGATCACACAACGCTTGGTTATTTGAAAAGTAATGGGTTTTCTAATCCCTGGGATGATCAGTCTTATGTTTGAGCACGCACGGCGAATGATTGATCATTTTTCAGGTCCGTGGAGATTTTCTCCCGTGTCCCTCGTGTGTTTACTAATCCATTCGTACCCGTTATAAGTCAGAAAGTTATAATGCGCCGCCTACGCCTAGCTAATTACACCTTCTGTGAAGTCCTTATAGCTTAAGGACATTGTCGTTTTGTCTCATCCTTAAAACCAGGTGTGTGGACAATTTTTAAAACTAGCGTATACAGTATTACGTGGATGACCCATTATGCGAAAAAAATGATCGAAAACGGTGCAGTATGCTAGACCCGCGACTGAAGTAGGTCCGTCCAACAGTCAACTACACGGAGAATCACGAGGATCCGCACAATTGGCGATCACCCCAGTGCAACCAAATCGAAATTCACCCATGTTTCGAGAACAGTAACTTCGCTCAGCCTAAGAGTATCATACCGACGCGACAAAATTCAGCCGAAAATCCTAAGCGTAAGTTCTCGCAAGAAACCGCTCGCCGAAAAACACATGCAAATCGACATGAGCACACCAAGAGATCCTGCCTACGGATCTGACTAGAAAAATGTATTTTCACTCTACCGAGTAACAATCGGTTTAAAATCGTAGCGGCGCAAGTAACGAAATCTTACGGGCGACGCTGGTTTTGCGAATAACCAAGTTTTGCTCGTGCGTTAAAAATTTCAAAAGACAAGAGCCGGAAATATTCACCGCATGTATAAAATTCAGCGGTAGACTCGAATCGGCTGTAATTCTCAGCCACAATTCGGTAAAACATAGTCAGTGCACGAATCCGGCCGGCACCTAATTTACAAAAATTAAGAACTCAGGCGACTCAAATCAAAGAGACTTAAGAAAAATACGGGTCGATCCAGAGACGGTATTTACAAGGGTAAGAAAAAGAAACGGAAACCCCGGGGTGAAACAAAATTAGGCGGCCGGCGATCCTGTGTGTGCGTAATAAATGCTATCTAAAATACCTAGGCTTAGACCCCACCATGCGGGTGGATTACCTAAGCGAACGCGCACTGCCTAAGCATTAACGGTCTTAGAGAAATAAACGGAAAATTATGCCAAAAAGTACAGCCGAGCTAGGTAAAACGCAACAATTACCCTTGTATCTTCTTCTGGCTTACGAATTTTCAGCGTTTCCAACTCGGCCGTAGCCTCTGGCGATAAGTGAGCTACCGCCCACCGAGAGCCAGAGGTGGATAGTTGAAATTCATCGGCTTCGAGGTTTAGAGGCGATGACGGTGTATGTAGGTGGCTCTGCCACTTTTAAACCTATTTCAAACTAAAAACTAAAACTTAACATAAAACCTTAAATCAAAACCACACCTTAAGGGAGTCCCTGGCTCCACCTAGTCTCTCTTAGAACTTAAGTTAGGCTTAGGCATTGCTGCAAGGCGTAAAAATTGGTAAAATTATGCTATGGCGGCTGTGTCCGCAATGTAAACTTACCTGGGCCCTGCGTGGCCGTAAAAGGTCGTTGATTAATAGTGCATATATTGTTGGCCTATATTGCGAGTAACGACATAGCTAGGCTATATCAGCACCAAAATGGTGCTTTACGATTGGTTGTTGAAATAACAGTATTGTTGTTGTTGTAGGTGGACTGATATACCGGGTGTGTGGCTCTGGACCTCAAAAGCAATAGCGGACACCCAAGTGTGGGTGTCGGCGGTATGCAAATGAGGTCGAGACGCAAATAGGGTAGCCGGGACCAGAATCATTCTCAGTCTTGAGCAAGAAATTGGAAATAACGGGTTGTAAACGTATCTGGTGCGCGAAAGGGCAACAGATACTGAAATTACCGGATATTACAGGCTGTGAATTAGTTCGACGGTTATACTGGAGGCTACGCCGCAAGTACGTGGAACTGGTACAGGTGTTAGCGAGTGAAACTATAGGCGGAAAAGAAATTGGTGATGTTGGGCTATAAACGTATCTGGTCGCGAAAATGGCAACAGATACCTAAATTACCGGATAATACAGGTTGCGAATTAGTTCGACGGTTATACTTGAGGCTACGTTGCAAGTACGTGGAACTCGTTCAGAAATAAGCGAATTGAAATTGAAAATCCCCGGGGTAGAGAGACGAAAATTAAAAAACGGGCAGAAATTGGTGAAATTGGCATACTTGGGAACTATTGTGTTCATAAGTACTGGGATAAAATTTGAAATGGAACGGTTGAGTGCATAAAGAGTATTGGTCAAAACATCTGAAACATTGTCAAAAATTCAGTTGTTTTTGGACCTGGTGAAGTGAAAAGGTGCGAGAAAGGCAAAAGGGATACAGCATCGGACTCAGGGTGTATCAAGGACGGAAGTAAACGCTTAGCACACGTGTTTCAAGGGTTTACGGAAATTTCGGTTGGTGCCGGCACGAATTCTAGGTACTTGCAACAAGTAGCTAGCTAATAAGGAGTGATCTCGGGTGAAAACCGGAGCGAAAAGGGTGCCTGACGCGGAATAGCGGCCGGTAAACGTGAATCAAAGTTGAAGAGGAGTTCAAAGAACGATTTGGGTGCATTGTACTCGGGGCTACGCCACAAGTTTTCAAACCGGGTGCCGTATTCAACAAGTGAATAGGGCTGTGTTACAGTTTTTTGGGAGTAGCTAAGTGAAAAAGCTGAAAAATCGTCGGAGGTGCTCGGGGTTGAAATATTTAGGAATTGTACGGTTCCTAAGTATCCGGAATACGTCCTTTAGGAAATTTTTGGACCGAGTGAAAAGTTTTGGGCCAAAAATTACGAAAAATTGGCCGATCTGAAAAGTGGTGTTTTATATATATAAAACACAATAACACTGGTGTGGGAAATAGTTTACAGAGATTGGATGAAATTTCGAATTCGGAAAAAGAGAATGCCGCTGTACAGATCCCCGACTACAGCAGGAGAACAGGAATCAGCGTCACGGGCTACGGCACGTGAAAGCAGGGTGACAACACGTGGTATGTCACGCGAGCTTCAGGAAGAACAGGGTAAGGAAATCGAAGAGATTTCGTTACCGAGCACGATGTGTCGTCAGGAATCACTTAAATCAGTATTTCAGACGAACGGGGATGGCATGACCGGGCAATCTACTATGGTTGCGCGAGGAACACAGGCGATGACGGAAACATGCTTGAGAAGGAGTGTAGAGGAGACAGTAGCGCCGGGTCTAAAGATGTTAGACGCGCAGCGCGCCGGAATGAGAGGAGCAGATGATACAGGCATGCGGCAAGAGAGTCATGGACTCGCTTATGCATCGGAGGGAAGTATAGGACATGGCGGTGTTGTAGATTCAGGCATGTCCTACCCTCGGATGAACACGGAATATCAGAACGGGAGAAAGGGTTTGGCGGATTCGGGCGTATGTCGATCAGAACCGAGATACGCACTACCGAATCCGAGCATGATGGATGGAAATAGTTCAGAAACAGGCATGAGATGGACACAGGCATATAGCGGGATGGAGCCGTCACGCGGAATAAATATGATTAGGCCACATCCGCAGTTGGAAATGGAAGGGCCGTTGGCAAACTGGTCGGTGGAACAGCGCATGTCCATGAGGCATAGGTTGCAGCGTCAATAGGCATCCACCCAGGTGGAAGGAGCAGGAGCACGGAGTCAGGATAGTGTAAAGGTGGTGGAAGAAGATAGGTCGCAGTCCGGGGGTGCCCCAAGCACGCTCGAGAGCGACGTCTATTCAGGAATCAGATGAAGAGGACGACGAAATTAAGGAATTGACTCGGGTATTCGAACGGGGACTGAAATTGAAACACAGTGAGAAGTTTCGGAAATTGTGGAGTAAATTGGAAAGTGAAATGGTTCAGAGGCCGGAGTCACGGCAGATTCACCGATCAGGCAGAGTAAGTCGGATGTCAAATGAAGATGACGTTAACCGGCAATCTGTGACAAAAGAGTACCGGGAGGCTACGAGAATGCATGGAGCAGGGGAACAAGCCTGCTCGATGTCTATGGGGAATCAAGAAATGCCAAAAGGAGGGCTGGCACCCCACCCTGTCCCTATGGGTTATCGACAGTCTAGTTACCCGGTGTTGACCCAACCATTAGCGGAGAATGCTTATCAAGCATTTCCGGCTCAACCAGAAGTGGCTCCGCAGGCGAACGTAAGTTGGCAAGAACCCGTCATGCAAACACCGAGGATGGCGGGTTTCGCGGAGATGCCACAGCTACAGGCAATGGGGAATATGGCAAATCGGGTACCACAGAATATGGGGTACGCGAATCATGGTGCACCACAGATAATGGTGAAAATGCCGCAGAAATAGCCGTTGCAAAATTTCGAAAGCAAGTCGGACTTTGGAATTTGGTATAGAAAATTTGAACGGGTGATGCAGACGGCTAAGATTGTCGACAGTGAGTCCAAAATAAATCACTTTAGGAATCATGTGAAGGGACTGGCTGATCAGTATCTGGATATATTGAAGGAGTGATATGAACCATACGGCTCGGAGGAGTTTGGGCAATTAGTGCACGAATTCCAGGAAAGGTTTGGAGAGTCGACGGACCTGTCAAATCGGATGGAGCGTTCCAGAGGATCAGACAAATAGGGGACGTGATCGAATACGCTGACGAGCTACAATCTTATTGGGTGAGATATCTGGAGAAACAATTTGCGAATACGGAGAAGAGCAGGGACTTGTTGTGTCAGACATTCGTGAACAACTCATTCCCGGAGATGAAACAGCGACTACAGTTGGGAATGCGCCGTGCCTTAAAGTTGCAGCAGAGGCAACTTGAAGCTGACCGCACGCTCAAAGTTAAGGAGAAAGGGAGTAAAATGGAGTTGAAACAGGAACAGTAAACGGTTGCGACGAACGCACAGCAGGCAAGGTGAACCACCAGGTGCCACGGGATTCAGAGAGAGTCAGGAAGTTGAGGGAAATCGGGTCCTGCTTCTTTTGTGAAGGACAAGGACATATTTCACGAGAGTGTCCGGTAAAGGCGAGTAGACAGGGTGCAGGTGGAACCGCGGTGCAGCAGAATAATGCTGGCAACGCTGGAAATAAACAAGGACAGGCGCAAGGAGGGCAAGGAGGGAGATTCCCACCTTGCGTTCATTGCAACCGGACAAATCACCCGTCGCACGAATGTTTTCGGACGAATCGCTTACCGATACCGGGGTTGAACGCTCCGTTACCCCCAATGACGTCGGCGAGTAGTAATCAAGTACAGGGTCCTGTTATTTTGCAAAGACCGAAGGAGATACTGGGGCGGTGTATTGCATCACCGACGGCTGCAGCACAAGATGATGGGGCACCTAGTATACGGAAACGGAAAATTCATGAGGATCCGTTGCCTTCGGTTATGAAGGTGGCGAAGCTACCTGTTATAGTTAATGTATGGACAGAGGCAGAGGAGCTGCGTCTGGAGGGAAACCGCACACAGCGGATCGCGTCAGTGTCTAGCAGAGGAAGTAATTTAACGGAGATGGAGGTATCAGAAGTCGAGCCTACATCTTTAGCTGAACAAAGGCCGTCTAATCCGTGATCCGGGGGGCGTCAACTGCGACGTTACCTGTCGAGTCGAGAAGACAAACGGCAGAAAGAAAATGAAAAAGCGAAAAGGGGTAGTAGATAATGATCTGGATACCTTGGGTCCGGTGTTGAGCGGTGTGCGGTTACCGGTAATTAGGGAAGAGGAACATATACAAGTTAAGCCTGGTGAGACCAGAGCGCAGAATGTTGCCGCTACGTCCAGAAATCTAGCACAGGATAATCCGGGTATGCCGGAGACGCAGAAGAATAACAGTAAAGAAAAAGGTAAAGGGCAAAGACAATCTACGATAACAGAGAATGATATACCGGCGGTACCGAGAGGGGTTGAACCGCTATCGACTCAAGCAGCAGCGTAACAGGTGATGCTGGCGGGAAATAATAGTCCGGCTTTATCGAAAGAGGTTGATTCGCTTTCGAGCTAGGATGAGAAACGAGAGTCAAGGAGCGATGAAGAAGGGCTACTGGCTGTGCCGAAGGGGGATGAGCCACGTTCGACACAGGGCGCGACCTCGGAAAAGGATACCGAAGAGACACGAGTTCAGGAAGGGGACCCGCTGGAACAAAGGCAACTGGAAAAGAGGCAAAGGTTGCCGTCTGAGGCAAAGAAAAGTAAAATACAGGATTGGGCTCAAACGGTAGAAATCATGGGTCATCCACGTTAAAATGCACGCGCCGATGTAATAAATGGTCCACCCACCCCATTTGGAATAGCATCGAAATACACATCCTACCTGGAGGCAAGGTACAGTTTCATAGCTGTACTTAGGTAGTGGTGATTGTCTAAACTCTGTCTGAAGGGACTCTGGAGGAATACATGTTGTCTGTAGGATGTCAGGACATTTAAAAACGCAAGCTGCGCACACATATTCACGCGCATCATTCAACACAAAAAACAGAGTCCCTTCCGAGGGACTATGGACAATAACAGTTCCTGATATGGATGTCAGAACAAGTAAATATTTATGCCTAGAGCATATTCATTGTCTAAAAGTTCAGACAATGACATGCTGACATATCACACAGCGTATTAAGTGAATGGGTCGGGACAACGCGGGCACCCAAAAGGGAGGGACATTTTTTTACATATGTGCGTGCATTTTAACGTGGATGACCCATTACAGCTACGGTAGCTCCGAGGGGAGCTAACGCAAGCAGGATTGTGGCGGAGGTGGCGGCTGTAGCCAGCGGCAACGCGCACATAAGCACGTAACTGGAGTAGAGAAGTTGGCGAAGCAGGCGGAAAGCAAGGTAAAGGAAAAGGAGCACCAGATTATGGCGGAGAAGCTAAATAAAGCATTGGAGGAAGTGATACTCCTAACAGGGGAAACGCGGCAACTGGAAATACAGGTGCGGCAATTAACAAAGGCAAAACAGGAACTGGGGAAAAGTTAGAAAGGATTAAAACGCGAGAAGTGCAGCCAAAACCGCTACAGAAGGAAAGCGGAGAGAAACCACCGGCACCAGGGTATGTGCAGGTGCGAGGTCTGTCAGGTGAGGTAAAGTGGAGATTTGTGCCAAGATAGCGTAGAGCGTCCTCTCAGTATGGACGCGCTAGTGCTAAAGTTCCAGAACATGCTGATATACAACCGACCACAGGGTCGGTGGTAATTAGAATGGGACCGCGACAGGTGAATCAAGTGTATGGAGCTGCGCCTATATGGCCGCAGGTCGCACCGGAACAAAAGAAGAGTTTGGGACGCCCGCCAGCACCAGGGTATATGGTAGTGCGGGGTCCGACGGGTGAGTTGAAATGGAAGATCGATAAGGAGGCAAGGAAACGGGCAATGTGTCAGCAGGCGCGCATTAGTCCTAAGGGACAAATGAGCGGTTATGTGCGACCAGCCGCAGGGTCCGTGGTGAGCCGGATAGAACCGAGACATGCGAATTCTGTGTATAGTGCGGCTGCCGTAGGAGCACAGACAACGCCTGGGTATCTAACACAAGGGTCGGGAGCGCAGGGGGCGGCTGTGAGTCCACCCGCTGAGTCAGAAGGGGTACGGCGTTCAGTCCGTCAATTATCGGGCGAGTGGTACCCAGCCAGGGTTGGCGGTCAAGTGGGACAACCGCAAATCGGGGAAGAACGTCGGTTTTACTACCGACAACAAGTGGAAAACGTGTGGCAGGCGATGCATGAGAGTCGTCATTTGGAACGGCTACGGCAGCGACAATGGAGGTCGCAATCGCTAGGGTGGCAACAGAAACAATATACGCAGGAGGAACGGGATGCTTATTATGCGGGGGTGTCGACGAGTATACGATGTCGACATTTTTAATGAAGTATATTGGATTGTTATTTTGGGTTCGATTAGGTTATGGTTGTGGGGTGATGTTGTATGGGTGCGAGGGGGGGACGCATTGGCGATTTTTGTCGTGGGTCATGTTACGGGTTGTTATAATATTCGACAAAAAGAACTTTTAAAAAATAAATAAAAATGAATAAAAGAAGAAATATGAATAAAACATTGTTGTTTGTTATTCTTGTTATGGGTCATCCACGTTATACTGTCTACGCTACTGTAAAAAATTGTCCCCACTTACGAGCCCCTCACTTTGTAGTTGTAGTGTTACTAAATGGCACGTCCAAATGTCACCCATATCCTGTATAGACCTTCCAGACAACTCGCATACTCTCCAAACAGCCTATACTTTGTCACATTGCCGTCCGTACCCATGCTACACTGTCGATGCGTCATATGAAGGACAACTGTTTTGTCCCGAGTATGTCAGAACAGACTCTGTTTAGTCATCTAAAGAGTCTGTTTCAAGGGACTCTGTTTTACAGAGTCTGTCTGAAGGGACTATTGTAGAGCTTAATATTGAGTATGCCGCAACCACGGGCGAAAGAAGGGTGCAACTACGGTTGGGCTTGGTGTGCGACGTTAAAGGGTTCCCACTCGCCCGTCCTCCCCCGGGGGACAACAGTGTAGGGTTCCGGAGCTATATACTTACACCCCGGCCGCCAACCCCTCACCGGTCACGACCAAATTTGTTTTCAACAGGGACACCGGGGTTTAACTTTCTGGTATACCAGAGTTATTATATTCTAACCTGCTCTGCTTGAATGGGGCGGGGCGTTCTCTTACAAGTTATATTTTACCGGCAAAAACCTTCCTGCCCCCTCTTTTAAAAATTACTGGTTACAGTTAATTTTGAAGAAAGCAAAATTTTCAGAACACTCTAAAATTGATAAAAACACAAAAATTTTATTTAAGTTTAAACTGAAAAGTACAGAAAATCAACAATGTAATACAACAAACTAAATATATCGCAAGGAGTACAACGTTATTAACCCTGTTTTGCTACATATCTACTCATTCAATAATATAAATAATCCTTAAGAACATACTATGCATATATATGTACGTCACTATTTAAACACATAAACAAGATTCCCACGTGAACATATGCACAGCTTAAGTGACTGTTTTTAAAGCGATCATATAAAGCATTGTAATAATATACGAGCATATCAAGAGTGATGAGTAAGTTATTATGGGGAATGGTCGGGGCGCTCTCTCAGCTAATAATAACTAAACACGCATAAAAGTAGATTGTTTCAGTGTACCTCGATTGTCTCCGGCTGCAGCTTTCATGGAACAATTTAAACATGCAGTCTAAAAATGCCACCAGACTGGTTTCTGAACAGACTATGACGCAGGAGCGTTTATTCACAGCAACGTTTTTAAAACAAGCCCCAGTTACGGGCTGTGGACTGTCAAAAAGCTCTTTTTCGGACGTCCCGATGTCAGACACTGTGTCCAGACAGTGTCTAATTTGTCCTTAGTCCCTTCGAAGGGACTACTGCCAAAACGAACTTGCTAGGTACATCTTGTGTAAAGTCTTAACATCGTAAGAACAATGTCGTTTTGTCCAGCCCTTGAAACCAGGGGTGTGGACAATTTTTTACAGTAGCGTAGAAAGTATTACGTGGATGACCCACTATTTGTTGTTAAGTTTGTGTTGTATGGATTTACGCTTTTTAGCGACGGCAAAAAAGGCAGTAAATAGGGCCATAAAATTTTGTTCGAAGCCTGGGTCGGCATCTGTGCCGAAGGGGGTGTAGGTGGCTCTGCCACTCTTAACCCTATTTCAAACTAAAAACTAAAACTTAAAATAGAACCTTAAATCAAAACCACACCTTAAGGGAGTCTCTGGCTCCACCTAGTCTCATTAGAACATAGTTAGGCTTAGACGTTGCTGCAAGGCGTAAAAATTGGTAAAATTATGCTATGGCGGCTGTGTCCGCAATGTAAACTTACCTGGGCCCTGCGTGGTTGTAAAATGTCGTTGATTAATAGTGCATATATTGTTGGCCTATATTGCTTCGAGGCTATGTCAGCACCAAAATGGTGCTCTACGATTGATTGTTGAAATAACAGTATTGTTTTTGTTGTTGTAGGAGGAGTGATATACCGGGTGTGTGGCTCTGGACCTCAAAAGCAATAGCGGACACCCAATTGTGGATGTCGGCGGTATGCAAATGAGGTCGAGACGCAAATAGGGTAGCCAGGACCGGAATCATTCTCAGTCTTGAGCTAGTACGAGTTGGTGAATCGCAATTTACGGAGTCTGTGTGTTTCTTATTTTTTTGATTGGTTGGAAGCGTACGTGGCTGAAACTTTGAACCGAGCCTTGTTAAGTAGGATTTGAATTGGATTAGTTTAAGTATAGTCACGGAGGCGCGCACTATGTGAATGAAATCCGGATAGTGGGTATTATTGGTGTTGCGCAAGGCGCAGGGTTACCCAGTATTGGATACTGGTGTTATGTGCTAAAGGAGAACTTGGGAATTTACCGGAGAACCTGGAGAAACGTAGTCTAATAAATCTAACGGGGTTAGGTTTATTATTCTACAACGGATTGGGCCAAATCTAACCTGGTTAGATTGGTCGGTAAAATTTGGTGTATCTCTAACGGGGTTAGAGTGCACGGTTTAACAAGGTGTAATTCTAACGGGGTTATGATTGCACGGAGTCTGGAAAAGGATAAAAGTATTGGCATCGGTAAAGCCAGTGGCTGGACTAAACAGATTCAAGCATAGGCTTTAAGGATTCCGGATCAGGTTGCCAAGTGAATTGCATAACCTGTGATTTACTTGTGTATATTGGATGTTATAAAGGATTTGGGTGGGTCAATAAACATTTACCGGCCGCGTTTACTAAATCAGAGCGATAAGCGTACATCGAGGAAAGAACTGTATAAAGGATACAGGATACAGGGCTGAGTCAAAATCACGAACTTCTCACAGTGTACTTTTTGTAATATTACTATTTTAGAATATCTAGCAACTTTCCTTTTGAAATTCATCTACATCTCGGACGACAGCTAAAAATGAATGAAATGCAATTTAGAATCCGGTTTCAAGCTCCAAAGCAATTTGGAGAGCCGTTACACATATATAGCGCCAAAACATAACTCCAAATCAAAACTTGAAATAGTCCTACCAAAATATCGGAAATAACATATTCAGGCCGCTGTAGCGGCCGAATCGGCTGATTTGTTTGCGTCAACCCTGACCAGAACGCGGTTTCCGCCGCTGACCAGTGGGGACCAACTCCGCTGCTGACACAGGGAGTGACTCGCACGAGAAAAATTCCACATTCCTTATTCGCAAAAGCAGGGGTACCCAAAAATCACGTAAGACCGCAACACATAATCAACCCGTATAAAAGATGAACTGTCGCTAAATTGACACAACATTTCACTCAGAATTTCCTACGAAAAACAAGAAAATCCCAAACTGTATGCTATTCTCGTGCGGGATTCACGTTATAACCGGGGCAGGCGGGACACGATTTGTCCCATGTTGATTCGACGTCAACGTTAAAATTCGTGCACTCATATCGGGTGAACAGACAAAACTCGAATGTCATATGACATTTACTTACAAACCACCGCTCTCAGAAGATCAATGTGTACAAGGGTAGGTATGTCACGTGATACTGAGGGACATTTATTCGAATATCATATGATATTCCAAAATTACAACGAATATCATATGATATTCAGCGGAACAGCGTAATTTTCGGGTGCTAATAACTTTTGAAAGTCGGACGGATGAGGCACAGCTGTGCTTAAAATATCAAATACATGTCTGCAAATTTATTTTCGGCACAAAACCGCTTAGAAAAGCGGTGCTATAATTCAAAAATTCAAATTTCAAATTCTAGTATCATTTGATATTTAACAGGACAATTTGGGTATGTTACCTCAAGTATGCAGACATTTGAAAATATATCATATGCTATTCTCCGACAATACGTCGAATATCATATGATATTGAAGTACAAAAGTTGACCTATACATGATGATAGCAGACAAATACGACTTTTTGAATATGATATAGGCTCTATTAGCAGACAAAATGTTACCCAATAGGCTAATAGGGACAAAACGTGTCCTAAGCTGTCCCGGTTATAACGTGAACCCCGCATCAGCGGCGGAATCACAGCAGAAAGGGCCCAAAAATCTCCCCAACCGGATATTTTACATAACCGGTTAACACACACTACAATTTCTGAAAACTAATAACTTCCGCACAAATCACGAAATTCCGTATTAACCAATGTATTATATCTGTTACAAGTAATTCGAAAACAAGATGCAGATAAAAACGACATATTGTTAAACGCCACACAAGCCAAACTCACTTACAAATATATTCAACGGATAGCAAAGTTATGAAAATTTCCGTGGCAATCTAAATTTTAGTAGGTTTTCAGAGACGCATAAAACAGAAATTTGGGTAGAATAAGGCGTCTTTAGACGCATTCTATCAAGTTTAGCACATTTAGAAACCTATTACCAAGTTACACAGCATAAATATCAGAATTTGGTAAAATTCAGATCAAAACCATATTTTACAAAAATTAGGTGATTAAAAACTACCGTTTTCAACCCAAAAGTACAATAATTAGATTCGACTCGACACAATTCCGTAATATTTACAACTATTTTTAGATGCTCCAGGCTACGTGGGCACTCACAGCCAATACTGAACGTATCTAAAAAGTCTACACATCTTTTCGAGTTACAGCGATTATCGAACCTGTGCACATGCGCCCGCAGCTACTCTCTAAAACATCGAAACTTCAAGGGCTGCACGTTTCGGCTCAGAGCCTTCCGCATCAAAGCTGTGCCTACCGAAACCAGCTTTTGCGGGGTCTCTTCGCCCATATCTGATCCCCAAAATTTCAGTGCAGCCCAAGAGCTCACACATTCTCATATAAATGTGATTCCAGCTGCCCAAAACCTAAATCTACTACGATTTCTAGTCGCTGGGTGTACTTACATTGGTGACACCCGTGTGTTGAACTAATTACCTGTTGTGTCCGCGTATTTGCCATACGGAGTGGCTGTAATAGAATTCTGGTTATTCGAGTTTTTTCCTTGCCTATCTCGTATTCTCCGTTCTTCGGAGTTGAATAGATATTTGTAGCCGCCTGACTAAAGGTGGTAAAGTTAAGGCTAACCCAATCGCGAGTATAAAGATACCAATGCTACCACAGCTCGTGAAGCTGGTAAATTAGGTTCTGAGCCTGGGATACACACGTTTTGATGTATAAAGGCACTGCGAGACGCCGGAACCTGTTGTATTAGATCTTACTAACAGCAGAGCGCTGAACGCATGGTCACTGGATTATGATTGTGTTGTCCAGTGAGTTCTGCGTAAATTTAATCCTGTAGGACGGTGTTTGTGCGCGCACAAGGTTTTGGTCGGGATACGAGTTGGTGGAGTTTGTGGTTTTTATAAAATTTGCATAGATTTATAAAATATCACGGAAATTTTGGGAAATTACGCAAATTTATGCAAACTACTTAAAACTTAGCTTAAATTTTCAGCTATAAAAGCAGTTGGCAATCAATATCAGAATCACAGTTTCTTATTTTACGACAAATCACAGTGTCTTATTTTGCGACAAATCACAGTTTCTTATTTTACGACAAATCACAGTTTCTTATTTTACGACAAATCACAGTTTCTTATTTTACGATAAATCACAGTTTCTTATTTTAATCGGTAGCGCAGTTCATGATTTCTCGACAGAGCGCTTAAATGAGTTTCCACGTTTAGCTTTTTTTCATGTTTTATGGTTGCTTTGTGTGTCAGCTACGAATAGAGCTGGCCTAATGTTTACCTAATAAACTTGTGTATTATTTGAAGTAAAAAGCTTTCCGGCCCAGAGCTATTGGGATCTGGTCAACAACGTACTATATTACTTTCCAATTTGGTTTTCCGCCGTAAATAGCGCTTAGTGCTTCAAAGTATTTTAATAAAACGTTTACACTAGCGATAATTATTGTCAGGTTGTAAATTCTTTCCCTTGCTCATGCGTAGGTGAGCCACCTTCTTGGTGGGGACTAAGCGAGGTCCTGCTTTCCCCCTATATTTTGCTATCTCAGCTATAAAGTTTGTAACACTTAAATAGATTTGGTTTAGTAATCATGAGCCGCACATATTCATATGCTTATGCTGCGTGTGCATACTTGCCCTACGCCTAAGTTTCCCCAACTTAGTTATTTGAGTTAAGTTAGTTAGATTAGTTTATTCGTTAGTACCTCCATGGTGGACGGTACGAGGCTCGCCGTTATGCAGCCAGAC